>JAPDSC010124417.1:22063-41322 GCA_026290005.1 Latrodectus geometricus | reverse complement strand
TATATGTATGTATGTATGTCCCACACAAAATGCTAAAATACTTCATTGTGTAAACGAAGTTTGATTTATAATAATTAAATTAAGCCATTAACATTATACCAATTTTTAACTTTTTAACTTTTAAATATATATATATTGAATTTATTATTTTATATAAATAATTTATTTTGTACAAATTAATTATTTCAGATACTTTTTATATTATTATGAATTTTCATTATTTTATATACGATAATATAATAATTTATATACTATTTATATATTTATCGAATTTGTAAAATTTTCAATTTATCAACCAAATTTAAAAGTTAAGTAATAGTTATATGTTTCAGTTTCAAATAATAAATTTGATTTGAAACAGTGTTTTGATATTGATAGTGTCTTCCTAAGATATGATAAATAAATAACTTTTATTAAAAAACATTCCACACATAACCTTTATAATTTAAAACATATATCCATACTTCAAGTAGCTTTTGAATTATGTGTAGTTAAAAAAATTGCTTCTTTTTTTTTTGTAACTATACATTTAATTTCATTTGCCTTCATTTTACTTTAAAGAATAGCTATTTTTTTAATTTTTGCAATTATAAAATAGCAGTGTATATCATTACCGTTGATGTACTTGTGAATGCTTAAAGAGGCTAAAAAAGATGTGGTCCGTAATTTTTACTATAATGTTAAAAATCAAATTAAAAGTTTACATTAACAGTTTAAAAATGTCGATTTCTTTAAAATATATAATAATTTTACGTATATTGACAATCTAGATTTGCTAATAAGGTATTAAATTTAACATATATTTCATTTTGGTTCATTTATGGAACACTGAATTTTTTTAACACTCTAAAATACCAAATAATGCATCCACATCTTTCGTAATGATTTTAATTTTCCGGTACACTCTATTTTAGATAGATTCATAAATATAGCAGTGAGTACTGAGTTAGTCGCGGAGTCTTTTGACTTGTATTACTAATTCAAAAGTGAAAAAATGTTTTCTTTATATTGAATCTAATCAAGTTTTAAAAAATGTATATAATGTATATTTTTCATTTTGAAACATTATCAATGATTAAAACATAATAATAATAAAAACATTAGACGATAAAGTCGCAATTAAGGTATTATCGAGAATAAGGACACAATCTTCTCAGATAAACATGAAATGTACTGTGTTTAAAGTTCATGATAACGTATCTTAGTAGTTTTTATTGATAAGAAAATAAATGATGCTTTTTTTTAAGATACAATATTAATCAAGTTAAAATATTATTGTAATGACTTATAGCTAATAAATCTTTCTTCTTACATTTTCATTTAAATCTTAAATTAATTTATTTTAGACTTGTGAAAATTCATTTATATCTATGAAATTCTTCCTACATATTACCATTCAGATATTAATATTGTTCGTGACTAATAAGTTCAATAAAATATATTCCGAATTCATAAATTATACTTCAATTCCGACAGTACATTTTCGTCATGATTCAATTAAACAGACCAAATCAATTTTTCTAAGATTTCAAGTAATGAAGTCTTAGAAACTTTATTCCAAATACAGAAAAATTATTCATATATTACAACAGAGCCAATTCAATAAATTCAGTCTTTTAGTTAGATATTACATCCCTTTATCTTAGCTAAAAATCAATATTGGTTCCTAATAAACCACCTTTTATATGGACATGATATCAAACACAATATTTCATTCACGCTTATATGAAGTCTTTATAGTAATCCATTAAAGAGAATTCCAATAAGAGAGTTACATTCACAATAGAATTTGAATTCCATTCGAATGAGGGAAATTTCGACTTGAGCTTTCATTATTAATATTTCACTAGAACAGATATTGGTCGCTATACAAACAATGTCTAGATCAGAAACCTTAAATAACCAGAAAATTTTGAACTTAAATGATTTTTGGATTCTTACTTTTTAAATTGTCCGCTGTTAGTCAATACTTAAAAGCTAAAAATTGTTTAAAATATATGTAATATATTTTTTCTCAAATAAACTTCTAAGGATAATAAGTATATTCTTACAAATTAAAAATATATGGCATGTTATTTATTTATGTGTAATTTACAAAATAATGTAATTAAAAAGTTGAAAAAAATTCTTTTATTCTAGTTTCTTTTCAAAATTTTACATTTAAATAAATATTTATTATTGTTAGTCATTATATAAATATATCAAACACTAAACAAAATTAAAATGGATTATTTCCCATTCAATGGAATAGAATTTGATCATTTTCAATGGAATAGATTAGATTTTGATCATTTAATTTCATATTATTTAAGAGAATTCTTTGTAAAAGTTTTCTAATTAACACCACTATATATTTCGCTACTAGAACTTATTTTACATGAATGAAATTATCTAATTACTTAAAACTACAACTTTTTTCTAAACGGGACATTTTACGTATGTATTAATACTAAAAAAATTAAATCAGCTCGAAATTTTATACAAAAATTTTAATGCATGAGCTTGCAAATGATTTTTTTTTAAAAGTCAGTTGTTACTTATAACACTTGGCGAAGCCAAGCTCACGGACTTTACGAATGAAATCAGAAAGAGCATCTTCCGTTTTTGAATAGAGCACCCACATACGAAGGGAGAAGTACGACTTTAACTCATAGATGGCAGCACCATCTGATTCTTCCAATTTAGAGATTGATGACAAAAAAGACTCAGAGCCTGGCTCCAACCAGTTTTATTTTCATATGCCTTATTAAATATATGATTACAAGAGATCCAAGCTTTTAGATATTTATTTTTTACATTTAATTATAAAAACTTTCATTTAAAAAGCGATTGAAATAATTAATGTATAAGAGAGTAATAATTAAGAACAGTGTTTATGCATATGAATAAATAATATACATTATTTATAATAAACATACAATCAAACATTAGAACAATAAACATGAATGTTATAAAAAGTTTAAATATTCATTCCTACAAATGGTTTTCATGGCTGACGTTTTCCTATTTTTACTCTAAAAAATTATAAATAAACCATAAAAGTAGGTTATGTAGAATGGTTTTATACTTATTGAATGCCAATATGTAAATAAATAATAATTTTCTCTTTTTTTACACATCAATATAACTAAAGAAATTTCCTTATTATATTATGCACGATTTTAATAAATCAGGGATTAAAAATAATTATAAGCTTTAAAAGTGCATTCTGAAATAGCAAATATGAAGAGGAAAATTATGATTAATAAATCAAAAAATAACTCATGACTATTTTCAAAAATGCATTAGATACGTATTTTCACAATTTCCATGTGGGTATTTTTAACATATTGTGAAACATTTTGCAGATACAATTAAAAAAATTATTTTAAACTACATATATCTCTTATTATTAAAAATTGTTTAAATTAAGGCATCCTTATTTACAAAAATTTATTTTACAATTTAAATATTTCTTCATAAATAATGAATATAAATCTAATTCTCGGGTTATTTATGTATAATATTTTTATAATGTTATTACTCACTGAGAGTTTAAGTATAAAAAATTTCTATTTGTTTTGAAAATAATTCTAATTCAATAATTTCAACTTATAATAGCACGTTCACAGGCATTGTAAATTTAAGTATTTGATTTCTTTGTAATTTATTCATACAACATAATAAAATTATACATTTTACAATTTAATATAACGTAAATATTAGGGCAAAAAATCCCGCTTCGATTTCCCAGCCACTTTTGATCGGAGAGATTCTTCTACAACTTTATTTTTCGAGGTGATTTTTCTGGATTTTCTCTTTTGAAACATGCGAATACGACCCATGGTCAATGAAAATCCACCTAAAATGCAGTTATGTGATAAACGTTAAATGACTTACAAAAACGCTTCTACAATGCTTTGTCAAAATAAAATTATCATTTCTGTTCCAAACTCCAATGGATTAAATATATCATATAAATGTAGTCAAATGTACATACTTTTGTATCCAAAGCAAAAGGAGATAAATGCAAGAGTTCAAATATTCAAAATTCTCTTTGTTATTCAAAATTCCCAAAGACTAATTACATTATTACTGTAATCAAATGTACATATTTTTGTATACAATGCATATTTTAGTATGCAAAAGCACGAAGGAGATAAATGCATAGGCTTCAAATATTCAAAATTCTTTTTAATATTCAAAATTCCCATAAATTAAATATATTATTACTATAGTCAAATGTACATACTTTTGTATACAATGCATATTTTAGTATGTAAAAGCACGAAGGAGATAAATATGTGGGCTTCAAATATTCAAAACCCATGTTCAGAATTCTTCTCAACTATTCAAAATTCCCCTCGATTAAATATATTTTATATAACACTGTAATCAAATATACATAAAACGTATATATTAGTATACAAAAGCACGGAGGTGATAAATGCATATGAGATACTTCAATAACATTGAAAATTCACAAGAACTGTTACACGATATGCTGATAAAGAATTTTAATAAATTCTCTTTCATCACGGTCAATAGACGTTGAATTTACTATGCACAAGTGATTTATTCAATATATTCAATAACCATTTTTACATGGAAGATTTGTCTGTATTCCATATACGGCGTTTTGTAATTTTAAAGTCGTTCAATATATAGATCACAGCTCTCTTCAATGAAAATTTAGTACATTAAATAATCTTTTTATTATGTCTCCTTCATTCGTAATAAGAAGTTTGTATAAGTTATTTCCATAATTATTTAAAGTCTTATAATTCCTCTAAAACCCTTGAAAAATAGCTGATTTCTGAGAATAATAAATTTTATATGTCAAATATAAAATACAAGCTTTGCAACTGGTATTTTTACTTAAATTTCTTATTAAATTTGAAATTGCTTAACTACAAATTGTGTGTTGAAAACAGGTTAAATTTGCTTTATTTAAATATACTTAAATTCTCCTAGCAATTGCTTCTCAAACTCACGCTAATTTATTTTAGATTGTTAATTAACATATTCATTTGTGATTGAAATTTTTTCAGGAATAATTTCTTAAATTCTCTATTATGGTGCATTAGGAAATAATATTAAGAAAAACTATAAGTGAATTCAGTATAGCTTTTAAATATATTTACAAAATTTAAGGCAAAAAATTTTAGATCTATTTTTAAATAATTCCACTTGCATGAAATCATAAAAGTTATTTTATTGTTTTATTTTATCAGTTAGCATTCCAAAAATGCGTATAGAAAATTTAATTTCTAATTTTTAAACCTAACGCTTGATAGCAACTTATTATATCGATATTAATTTATTAATTTTGAATGATTGAAATGTGTAGCACAATACACACATGATTTAAATTTAAAATACTTAATAAATTATTAAGATGATAAATTTCAATAACCTTAGTGTTTTTAGTAACTTAATCAAAAGGAAACATATTAAATACATCAAATAAAAATCTTAAAGTTAATTAAACAGAAAAGTTAGTTATATGAATAAATTAATAATTTTATAAAAATTACTTTTATGTTTACTTTTATGTTTCTTATAATATAAATTCTCGGAATGTTTACTTTTACATTATTAGCTCAAAATATTAATAAATCTGCTTTAAATATTCTTTTAATGTGATTAAGCTAAATCTAATTATTCAAAAATACATCTATATCTCTTAACTCTTTAAAGGTAAGGTTTACTTTTTCTAGCAAAAATTAATCTAGATATACTTTTAAAAGTTTTGCTGTTTCGGAAAACAACTGTATACAGAACCTCATTTTAATTAAAATTAAAACAGAAACATTTTTTAAGTAATTCTTCCATAATTTCTTCAAATTTTTGATAAATTTCAATTTTTATAAATTGAAAATACATGCGACATAAAATTAAAATACAACAAGTAACTAATTATAAATATGATTAGCATAGAAATGGGTAATTACACAAAATAAAAGCTAATTATAAAAAATGCTCAAGTAATTAACAATTCCATAAATTATATAACTTTCCTTTTTAAATCATTAACTTCAAATGAATTAGCATTTACAATTAAATTTTTCCTCTAACAAAATAAACTCAACAGTTACATAAAACATTATTTCTAACTTTATTAAAATAATATTACTATTTATGAAAATCATTAACTAACCATAAATTTTCTTGAAGAAATAAAATTAATAAGCCTTTTAACAACTGTTTGGTTGCATGTTACTATTAAAAAGTATCATATGATGCAAATAGTTTTTAAAACATTCTTATTGTTTTATCTTTGAATATTTGAAATCATTTAACTATGAAATAAAATTCTCATCATTTTTATGAACGAAAATACTTTCATTTAAATTAATATATCTGCTGAATTCCTGTTTTAAATTATTTTTATTTACAAATTTATTATTCAGAATTGTTTTAAAAACTTTTGATATTTTCAGATAAAATTATTCATTGAACTTTACAAGAAATTATCATAAATAAATATTTTATCTAAATGATAATTTTTTCTGTAAGTAATAAAAACATTTTTCCTACTTAGGAAAACTTTTAATTAGGAAAATTTAACATAGCAAGGAATCAGAATCAATTATTACTTTAAGAAATGATTTAGAGTATACTAATAGATATTATTTCAATGTAAATAAGTAAAAAATAAACTTAGGCCATGGATTGAGCTAATATATGTAAAGCAAATGTGAATATCATAACATTCAAGAGATAGATCGAAAAATAAGAAATGATAAATCATTCTAGAAAATAAATCATTTGACTTGTTTGTGTAAAGAAAATCTTATTGGATTTCTTGTCCTGAAAAATAAGACGTATATTCTTTCTTTTAGATCCTTCAGAAAACTTTTGCTAGATCTTTTCTATCCAGAAAATCAAAAAGTTCGAAACAAATTGCAGTATGCAAAAAATTTTCCTCCTGCATTCCATCCGTCATATTAGATCGAAGCATTTTATAAAATTTCTTTTTATTTGTATAGATTATTATTATAGAAAATACAAAATATTTTCTCATATTTTTTGAGAGACTTTCCAAGCAATATTTCTTTGTTGAATTAATTTCTAATGATTCGTAAAGAAGTGAAATCAACCTAATGTAAGTAATAAAATATTTTATAATGACGGACACTAGCTCTTAAAAACAGCAAGTTATTTATTGCTACACGGTGGGCACCTGTACACTACGTCATGGAGGCGAGTAGCAGTACTCACGTCACTCCTCCACAAACTCCTTAGAAAGTGACTCATATTCATTCCTCATCTCAGAAAAAACTACAAGAAAATACAGAGGATTAAAAGAATATACTTCCCCGGACCAGGATTTAAACCTGTGATCAACAGCTTAAAGAGTCTGGAATTGTAGCCACTCAACCATCGGCCATCTAATGCGCAATCTTATATAAAAACGTTAGAAAAAGATAATAAACTTTTAATACACTTTCTAATTTCTTAATGAATACATATTTCACTCATTAATAATAATTTGTTCTATGGTATTTATAGCAATTGAAGAAACATCAAATCTCCAGATTATACTTAAAATTTATTTTTAACATCATTTAGTTTAAACACAAAAAATTTAAAAAGGTAAACTAAGCAATTTACACAAATGCATGTTTATTTTTTAATGCTTTTCCTAAAATATATATAAAAATGCACACTTATACGATATTTACAAATGCATGTTTTTGCCTCTTGTTATGTTTTTAATCATTTAAATTAAAAACTTACTTTGATATCAAATGATCTTAGTTCAGAGAGAAAACCATAATATATCTAACAATAATAGTAAACATATTCACACAAGCTATAAAATTAATATACATATAAAAAATGCCTTTACAATTTTTGGTTATATAACGAAGATACAAACAAAATAAATATCATTAAATTTGAAGGAAATTACTTTTAAGAAATATGAAGCAGACATCAATTAATATTAAAATACATATATATTTTAGTATGAGTTGAGTAGTTTTGATTGAAACAAAACATCGCATTGATTTGTAATTAGTTTTTTCTTTTATTTCATACTTTATAACTGTTACGTCACACTAAAATGTCTGTGAACATTTGTGGTTTGAAATAAAATCCAAAATATTCAAGAACCAGCAAGAAAAATCAGGAGGATTCTTTCAATGGAGAATACGAAATATTTCACTTCCTATCCGGCAAGAAGAAAACGAATTCAAACAAAAAGAATTTTAGATTTTTCTTACAATAAGAAGATAGAATGTTAAATAAAATAATAGAGTAAATATATTTTATTTACCAATTATTTATTCAGCAAAAGGATTTCAATGGGTAAAATATTAATAATCCACTATTTTCAGAAATTCATTGAATTTCTGAAATGTTTATATTTAATAAAAATTCTTTTAAATTCATTAGATATTCATTAGCCATTCTTCGAATTGATATTTTATTTCACAATATACTGTTTTACACAAATGTTTTAAGACTTGATTAATATTTTTTTATAATACAGGGCTGTAAATATTAACTTAAATCTCATAGCACAGTAATTAAGTTAATTAAAGCTAACATTAAGCTTTATTCCAATATAATTTCTTGGATATGTGCCGATTGTAAGCATAGAAAAAATATAGTAATACGAAAAGAAAAAAAATCCAACAAAAAGAAGAAAAGTTTCATTTTAGGAAGCCGTCATAGTCAGCAGAACACGGTTTGTCTCAACCAAAGAAAGTGCAAACAAGCATAAAATAGATGATATGGTCCGTTAAAGAAGAAAAAAATATTGTGGTTTAACCAATTTTTCTTGACAATGGATTTTCTAGAAGCTTCTATTTTCTTCTAACAGCTGTTCTTTAATAAAAGATAGTCTAGCACATTCTGACTTATTTTTATTATCTCACATGTTCTTTATACCACACAAATCGATAGGGAATAAAAACAGTATATTTTTAGACACGTTTTAAGGTCTCATAACAATTGTATAGAAACTAACAACAATCATAAGCATGGAAATATTTCAAAACTAAAGTAAAGTATTCTGAAAATGAGAAGTTATTAAATTAATTCATTTTTTTTCCATTTAAACTTAAATATCAAAAAGATTTCATGAAAAAAATAATTTGAAATGAAATTTAACATTAATAATTTATAATAGTAAATTAAATACAATTAAATGATTGCGTAATAAAATTAAAATTTTAGGGAAATATAATTATATATTTAAAATATTGTCTGTTACAAATATAGTTATTGAATTGGACCTGTTTAGTTATACAAATTATATACAATAAAATAATCTTGAAAATTATACAAATTAAAAAATCTTAGCAAACTATAAAAGTATTTGCAACTTTAAATTTTAAATTTATAAAATTATTCTTAGAAGAATAAACATCTGATATTTTAATTTAAAACTCACAAGTCCTCCATTAATTGTTTATAAATTGTTTGGAATTGTATACGAAACTGTTATACTTAAAAAAATAAATAATTATAGTATTCTTTGATTTAAAAATTGCATATTTCAAAATGTATAATTTAAGTTTTAATATATCACATTATATTTTTAAGTTTGAAAAGCTTACTCTCTTCTAATTAATAACAGAACATATTAGTTTGGGGAAAAAGAAATCATTATTTTTAAGTGAACTTTATGTAACTTCTTTTGGATTCGCTTTGTAAAAAGGTTTAAAACAGCTTTCATGTAGATTTTTAGGTCTAGCGCGTTACGACTGCTGACATGCAGTTAACTTCGATCATTTTTAATATTTTATAGACATTTTTGACGATGCTGTATCCACATGCGAAGTGCACCTCTAACATCAAAAATACCCGAACGGAATAAATGAAACAAAAATTGTACGTAAATGGTTGTTACAGTCTTATTTAGGACGATAAACACCTTTCACAATTTTAGCCACCTGGCTATCTTTTTCGCCGTTACAAGAGAAAAACGAAAATGTATTGAATTTTCTGTTTGTCGTCTTCCATTTATAAAACCTTGTACTCGTAACTGAATTAATCAAACAAAAAACCACAAGAGGTTATTTTAGTGTCAAATGTCACTATTCCAACGAGCATAAACCTGAAATTGTTTGATATATTCCTGACGAGATATCGATCACTACAGACGTCTACTGAAAAAATAATGGATTACTTTTTCCCCAAACTAATATATCTTTTCAATATGTAATAATTTGATAAGTAAAATATGCAAAAATATAATTCCATTTTTAAAAATATTATGTAACAATTTTATCCACAGTTTTTAAAAGAGAATTTTGATATTCAACTAAATATTTGATTTTAATAACACACATCAGATCAAAAGAAGAAAGAATTAATATAATCTTCATACTTACTAAATATTTGTTTCAGACAATTTATGAAAATAATGTTTAGAATATTCATATGGGAAGTATGTAATTGATCCTTTCAAATATTAATCTTTCATTATAATAAAATACTTTAGAAAAAAATAAATAAAAAGATGTATGAATCTTTTGAAAAGGATAAAGTTTGAAACGTTTGCATTCATTTAACAGTTTTTACACATTTTATTAAACATTAGTTTGAATTCCATACATGCTGAGAAAACACTAGAGTATTAAAATTTTTCATAAGATTCATGGCAAAGACATTCAATGATCTCTTCATGATGGAAGCCAATCATTTACTAATAACATAGTATACACCATTGCAGTTAATAGACTTCAAATGATTTTCCTTCTCAATACTTCTGCAGAACAGGATACGAACTTTTTCGCGGATACCATAATCTAGAAATAAAAATGATTGACTTCGTCTAAGCGAACATTTCATTTATAGTTCTTTCAGCTACAGTGCCCACAATTACTCCAGCATCAATGTTTAATACAGGTTATAAAACCTTCACTTTTTTCTATTATACAAAAATTAAACACAGCAACTTTCAGACCTGATAACTCAGATTCCCGATTGATTGAGGCTGTTATTCATACATCTCCGGTATATGTCTTGGAAGTTTCAAGAACATTCATACATTAACCCTGTTTTAACTTGACTGCTATTGGTCCAATCGAATCGGAACTTCAGAAACTTATACATTTTACCTCAATAAGAATATCGTCAAATGTCGACACACACACACACAAGCTATCTCATAAACTTCAGATATCTTTTCTCACCTCTGTAAACCACTGTTTTCACAGAATAAGTATTGTTTAGACAAATATTTCTCAAAATTTCTCTTATTATGTAATAATAATAAATCAAAGCAAGTAGCTAAATAGAAATAAATACATTCATATAAATATTTACACTATTTATATTTTTGTAACACTATTTTCTATGTCAAAATGGCGTGCAAATTAAAAGCGATGCTATTTTTTAGAAACCTGATGAACCGTATAAAGCCTCATAACATAGACTAATACACTTTGCAATTCTTTAGTTTAGTAATTTGTACAGCTTGTTACACTTCAGTACTCTTAATGGTGTTCACAAAATATTGTAATGACGCAGTGTCATGAGCAGTGAGGGGGGGGGAGCATTTTGCGAAAACTGCCTTGGTCACCTTTTCAATGTCCAAAGCCAGTTCTTGCAGCGTCTCCCAATTCTTCTTGGGTCTAGCTTTTAAATGTAGAAGGTTGAAATTTTTCAGATGGTTTTATCCAAATCATAATTTATTGTGCACTTCATAAATTAAGTCACAGTTTTAATATACATCTGTCTGCTTCAGGGAGTGATTGTAGGACATTCATAGATTCTTCTAGTCCAAATGAGGCTAAGTGATAGGATTTTATAACGCCATAATAGCCGTTCCTTTTCACGACGAAATCGAATTACCTAGAAGGTATTCCAAGACGATTTTGTGTTGTAAGCAATAGGTTTTAACATCGGACGATAAACAACCATTGAAAAAATAATGCCCGTTGTATTTGGAACAAGTTTGTTTTTCCATATAGTGTTAGAAACAGGCACATTTTTATGGACCATCTCAAGAACTTGTATTCCATCTTGTTGAAACGATTGATCACCTGAACTTTTCTATTACACTATTAAGCTCTTTTTTAACAATTGTGATCCTTCCATTGAACTTTTCACTTAACTTTTTGATAGCTTCTAGTATTTATACTAGACAGTCAAAATTGCAGTCAAACTTTATTTTTCAATTTTTCTTAGATGGCTTTCATTTTTTCTTGGCCTTTTTTCATTTCTTTTCGACTTGTACCTCGGCTTTTATATCTTCTTTGCTAATTGATATTTCAATATTAGTTTGTTCTAGCTTTATTTCATTTCTTCTGGACCTTTTTTCATTTCCATTAACAGGTCAAATATATACATTTCAACAGTCATATCTTCGTGGAAAAGATGATATAATAATCCAAATATAAAGAAGATCAGTTTTTTTCTTCATAAAACGTTTATTCACAGTTCTTTCAGCACTGTAACAACAATTACTTTAGCTTGAATTTTTTTACATTGTCTGAGAGAAACAGTTCCTATTATACAGACTCTAAACATAGAAACTTTCAGAGCTGATTACACAATTGTCTAACTGACTCCTTGTTTTAGATTCAATTAATTCACTGCTTGGCTATGGCTGATATTTATAACTGGTCAGCATAGACAATGAAATTTTCCAGACATTCATATAGTTCACATAGTAAATCCATGTCTTTCATTGATATAATAATCAAAAGGCATCTTACTTCCTGTGAATGAATCAAAATTAATTTGAAATTTCAATAATGTTAATTTATGTTTTGTCAAAAAAATGTTGCCAATTTACCAAAATTATTTTCAAATTTTCAAGCTGTCTTACGTTTTATAGACTTATTTATAAATTTTCAAATTGCTGTTTTCATAGAACAAGCGTAAGATTGACAATAATTTTACTAATGAAATGATATTAACAAATTTATGAAATTAATTAAAAGCAATATGACATTCATAAAAATATACAAAAAATTTATATACAAATTTACAAGCAACATTTTATACACTACTGTAATAAAGTGACTTAGAATAATTTTATCTCAATACCACTGAGGAAGATGACACTGAAAAATTTTGAAAATTACATTTAAATATAAAGATTGTATTTTTTCCCATTTTAAGCTGCAATCATTAGAAAATGGAAATCTTATTTATGATTGTTATGTATTTAATTTTGCAAATGAGACAAAATGAGAAGTGAAAATAAATATTCTTCGAATTCAATTTACGCGACCCCATAAATTTATTCATTTCACATAGTTATAGAATAAATACTAAACATAAATCATATTTTTTGGCATATTTTATCATATGAATTAGAAATCTCAGAACTCTAAAAATATATTAAAAGATTCAGTAACTAAAAGTTTTAGTATGTCAGGAATTAAAAATTAAATAACGAAGGTGAAAAAGCATGAAATTTAAAGATGTAAATTAATCTCTATCAATTATAGAAATACATAAATTTCAATACTAAACGGGACTAAGAAAAATATGATTTCATGTATTCACGTATATATATATATATATATATATATATATATATATATATATATATATGTTTATTGTTTTTCAGATTATTGGTAATAAACTACTATCTTTAGTTGTCAATTACTGTTCTATACAATGATTGATGATTAATATTTTGTATTAATGCTTACTGTAAGAATCACAGAATGTTATGCAGAAAACATGTTTATTATAAAATAATATGATTTCTTTTCAATTTCTTTAATGGAATTTTTTTTAAATATCAATAAATTTAATTTAAGAGGAACACACACTCTGATGCAATTGTCATTTATTAGAAATTTTCGGCTCTAACATATTTTGCTACCGCATTTTTTTTTTTTTTTTTGAGAATATTTTTATTTACGGTAACTCATTACATGGCCCCGTATAATTAAAAAAATATGAATAGCATTTTTATAAACTACAAATTTTATTTAATTGTTTTTAAAATTGTATAAATGCTGTCAATGCTTGGAAACAAGTTGAATTAGTATTTTTAAGCATCGGAATCTAAATATTAAATAATTTTAAAATCCTAGGTCATAAAAGAAATTTAAGAGCCAAATATGTGTTATATGGCTTAAATAGCTAGAAGGAGAAAAAAGGTTTCATGTTTTTCAGATATTGTAAACTTAGTTTCCAGAAAATAAATTTAATATCAAGTATTAAACTTGCAATATTATTTCATAAATATGTACACCTAGTTAATAAAATTATTATGAAATGCAAAATGCAATCTAAAGCTTCAGGGTAGAATTACTTTTTACACTGCATTAAATTTTATATTATCCAACATAAAATTACAAATGGAAAGTTTCCTTCACATCTTATGAATAAAAAAGAAATTTTATTTGTATTTTTTTGTAGGTGAATTTGGTAACATGTATGCACATCATTCTTTTATAGCTTATTTATGCATGTTTTATATTTATTAATGAAATTTATTATGATTAAATTATTTTTAATCAAATTAGGTGACTGATGATCATTTTTAACCTTCATATCGAAAAATATGTTATACAATCTTGATTTAACCCTTCTTTGCATGATTCTTTCTTTATTGGTGAAATAAATCAAGTTGATATAATTCATGTTCAAAATTAAAGGAAAAATGGTTAAAAAAATCTTAGTATATATTTATAGTATAAATTTAGCAAAAAACAATATGCTACAAATTTTCATCATCATCCAAAGTTAGATCATTAGCTTAGTACTAAATAGAAATAAAAGAGGAAAATTACAGAAACCCGTGTTACAAACCTTTCTTCCACTCATTTTCAATTTTTTAGCAATAGAAACTCTAATATAATAAAACAAAATTATGAACGAAATCATACGTCTATTGCAACTACAACAAACAGCGGAATGAGACAACTTTAAGCTCGTTTCACTGATAATGACACTTGCTTATTTTTGACAGCTATGTTTATTTTTATGCAATGGACATTAAAAAGGTATCCAAACACGATCAACTTAAAGTGAATTTGTTTTTTTATATAATTTTTAGGCATTATAGGTTATGATGGAAATTTCCACCACTATGCAAAGAAGGGTTAACTGTAAAATTAAGACAGTACAATGTAAGGAATTTCAAAATATTTATTCTAAAATAAATAAATAATTAATACTTGCTGATTTATTAAACAAATTTTTATATAATTTCAATATTATTTTAGAACTCATAATTAAACTATCAGAAATAGATAATTTTATTAGAATCAGGAGAAAATTCAGTAGTTATCATTAAATAATATTTTTTTTCTTAATTTAAATTCTGTATTTGAATTGAAGAACATTTCTAAAGAATTATTTTCCCTAAATGTATTCAATTTAATAATATTTTATTAAATAATAATTTGAATTCATTATTATTTATAATCAAATATTAATATGAGGCCAATTTTAATATTTCAAACATTACACATTAAAGTCACTTTTATTTTTTATTTTCTCGTAAAATGCAATTAATTTTTAAAAAAAAAAAATATTTGATTTCTTAAAATGCCTTCCTTATTTCATTTTCTATATGAATATTTCAATAAAAACAAACTTTTATTTTAAAATTTCTTTCTTTTTAACTAAATACATTTTTAAGGTGAAAACATGGTCAAAATAGAAACAAATTTTATTTGTAAATTCACGTATAAAAACTCTTACTAGAAGTTAAAATTTAAAATTTTGATAAGAGCCCTCTGATTTTATCACAGCCTTCTCTTAAGCACCGTCTTTATTTTTTGTTATATCGAATGGGTTATTTTGATAGCATTAATAGTTTCTTTTAGCTTGAGAAATCACGGACATTTGTCCGAGCTTCAATTTCTTATTTGTTAAAAGTTTTCTGGAACTTTAATTTCTTTGATGACATAGAATTCTTCAATGATTCCAGAATTTCATAATATAGTTAAGAAAGATTGAATTTAGAATTTGTGTTAACAAATATTTGTTGGTTTATCCTGTCTATAGCCGTTGGCAATGAAATTTTCTTTTTATATACAGATCTCTTATGAAATTATTATCTTGAAAATGTATTGACTAATTCTTATCTCTTCTAACTAGTTTAACCAAACCAATCTGTGTTAATATGTTTCATTTTGTTCCATGTAATAATATTTCTAGAGACTAAAACATATAAGGTTCATTGTATTTCATATCAAAAAAATATTTTGCACGTTGGGAATACCATTTAACTTTTCACTTTATCAAAAAACTTTATAACGGAATTTTTTTCTTCACGATTGTATTCATTTTAACATTTGCTATGAAAATGGTAATTTATTTTTAACATAAATTAAATATTCATTAACTTGGAATACCTAGGAATATAATTTCAATATAAAAGTTTATTTTTAGTTAAAAATATTAAAATTGTAATGTATATTTAACAAATTTTATTCATTATTCTTTTTTAATACTGCATACTTCTATGAGATACAACTTTTTTCGTAATGAAAAATATGAAAGTTTATGTAATAAAATTTTAAGTTTTTTTAACTTAAGTAAAATGTTTCAATTAACAACGAATGTAGTAAAGGAGCGGTAAATAAATTATAGAAAAAAAATATTATAGTAAAATACAACAATGAGATACAGTTTTATTTCATATTATTAGCTCTGAACTGTTAAAAAATGAAATAAAAATATATTAATAATCATAGTATACTTATAATATAAAGAAAACTCATCCAAATACCTGTCAGTCATATCAATCGATATCAACATTTCAGCATTCTGTATTCTACCGATTGTATTTATAATATCCAAATTTAAACAGATAAAATGTCAAAAATTTTGTTTTATATTGTATTTTATTTTATTATTTTTTATTTTATTACTTATGAGATAGTTGTTAAATTTAAGATCATTTCTTGCTAGACAATGTTATTTTTATATTAGCCTCTTTATATATAACTTATTTTTTTAATTCCCTTAAAAAATTAAACTAATTGTCAAAAAGATAATATAATAATTTGTTCAAGGAATTTTAGTCAAACTAATGAACTCATATAAGTTTTCATAGAGAATACTTATATGACGCATATATAAGTGTCATATATGTGTTCAAGATTAAAATTACTTAAATTAATATTAAAATTACCAACAAAGTTGTTAATTAATTTCAAAGATTTTAAAAATATTCATTTAAAGTTCATATTAACAATATGCTCCTGTATATATATATACATGAATGTATATATATATATATATATATTATATAAATATAAATATACGTATATATCAACCCTAATATAAATTATTAGAATCATTACAAACTTACTGAGTAAATAATTGACTGAAGTGTTTATTTTAATTGCATTCTGTATATTTATTTTTTAATAATTTAAGCTAAGTTGTAGTCATATAAAAATTAAAATCCTTTTAGATTGAGTAGCTCAACTATTTACACAGGAAATTTTTTACTTTTATTCTTTATAAAATAAAATTCTGAAGACATTACTTTTTAAATAAAAATCTTCTTTCTAATAGATTTATTATTGAAAATATTAATGGAGAGAAATTAATCATTCACACTAAACATTCATGAATCTATTTTCTTTTTCAGAAAAGATGTAATTATTCATTCATGTCAGATTACTTATGAATATTTTAGTTTGAAATATAGATAAATAAATATTTTTAATTCAAAGGAAATATTTAGAAAATATCAAGTATTTATTTTCTCTTAAATAAATGTGAATGTAATTCTCTTGGTATACGCTTATTGTATACTTATTTTGCCTAAACAAAAAGAGACCATATATTTAGTTAAAATACTTTTGTGTCTAAGCAAAACTCTATTACTTTATATAGAAAAAACTATCTGGAATATCTTTAAACTTTTGCGCACCATGGAATTCTTTACAATTTTGAATTCTTTTTTCGTTGCAAATTTAAAACAAATGTTTTTAAATGAACATTGGAGCTTAAAATGACATGTATTTTATGCTTGTCACACACTTGACAAATCTTTAAATGTGAATTATGTCTGGTCAGTTATCAAAAACATGAAACAAATATCTCATAAATAGGAACATTTTTATGTTCACAAAGCACAAGCTCATTTTAAATTTTTTAAAGCATTTCTTTTTATAAATATAATATTACGTCGTAATCTGTTTTTCTTACATCTAAGCAATAAAATTTTAAAGATTGATTTATTTCTCAAGGTTTTTTTTTTTTTTTTTTTTTTTTTTTTTTTGTATCACATCTTTTAAACAACCTAGTAAATATGAGTAAAAAGTTGCTATATTTATTTAACCTATCATTTCTTTATTTTGTAATGAATATAAGTATGATGAATAATATAAATTAAATTTATGAGTAAATTATTTTACAATTTTAATTAAAAGTTAATTTAACATTTTTTTTACATTCTTATAATAATAATCTTCATAACTCACTATTGAAAATGATAACCAAGTTTCTTCGTAGAGGCAAATATAATATTATCTTGATTTACATAGTTATGCTTTAAAATTTATGATGCATTAATTAAATAATTCATATTATCCTTATTTATGATTCTATTTATAATACTAATTTCAGTTAGTTTTGATATGATTAGGAAAAGTAAAATAGTTTATTATTTTTCCCTATTCATTCTTAAACTGATTTATGTAGTAAAATAGTTCAAAACATCAAATTTATGATTTTTTTTAATAAAATCCAAATAGTTCACATTTATTTGATAAAATTAAACAATTATTTTACAGTTATTGAATTTTAAGAAGTTTTGGATATTTATTCAGTATTTTAAATTATTCTTTAAATTGACTCGGACAACATAATAAAATTAACTTCTTATTTATTCACAAAAAAGTAAAAGGGAATAAACCAGCATAAAAAAATGTTTGATATTATTTGATAAATTGAGAAGCAATTTGTCATTTTAATGGTTTTCCTTAAATTTGACACTTAAAATATATATATATATATATATATATATATATATATCCTTGACAGTTAGATTCAAAGAACCTTCTAATTGCATTATAAGAAAATTAATATTTTTATTAAAATAGAAGAAAATATTTTGAAATTTAATTCAAAATAACGTAAATCTAGCTATATATGTAAATAGTACGTTTTAAATTTAAAGAATGTTTTACTTTGTAATATCATCTTAAATATAAGCAATTAGTTTTTCGCTAATTATTTATTATTCAATTTGTCCTTTAACTATAAGAAACAATTATTCAAAACGTTTTGCTAATTTTAAATTTTAACAAAAATCCTGTCAATCATATTAATATTTAGTTTATAGACATTAATTTAGAATAATTATACCAAATATAATTCTATAC
>JAPDSC010124417.1:437-22053 GCA_026290005.1 Latrodectus geometricus | reverse complement strand
GAAATAAAAAATAAAATTAATTTTTATATCTAAACACTAGAAAAATGATATTTTATTTTTTATTTTGAACATTAAATAATATAAAAATAGAGAGTTACACGTATAATAATATAATTTATCAGTTTCTTACACGAAACTTTAATTAGCAGTAATCCAATGAAACAATTATTCAATTATATGATTTTTTAATCAACATGAAAATATTTTTAAATTGTATAGATTCTTAAAATACTAATTTTATTTATAAACATGATGTTCCTAGAAATTACCTAAATTTTTCTAAGTTAGTTTATATACATCGTTCTACCTTAAAAGGATAAAAATACAAATATGAATGAAGTTTCTACAAAAATACAATTTTTGAAGATTAATATTTGTAATTATTTTTTAAATCACACTAAAAACTATTATTGTAACTAGCACAAACAACATCTAACACTGTGAAATTAACTTATTATCAATGGGAAGTTATAATATTTCAAACAAGAAAAGTAATAAATATTTCAACCGCCTAACCTGTCTAGTGGTTAGCGTAACTGATTACGGATGGGGAGGACCATGGTTTGAATCCTGGCTCGGGCATTGTCCTTTCCGCAAGTGATGGATGAATGTGGCCCGCCCTATAAACGGGTTTGAGGTGGTGTGGCGTGGGCGATGCTATTCGCCTCCGTGACTTGGTTCACAGGTGACCACGTAACGATAAAATGATGAAAAATGGTAACGATAAAATGAGTACCAGTTTGCGGCAAATGGGCTAATGTCAAGGTGCCCACCATTAGAAATAAAATAAATATTTCAAAATTTTTTTTCTATTTGAAACAACCTATTGCTCAGATAATAAACAAATTCGAATTAATTATTTCAAATAAGTTATTTCCAATTTAAAATTTCATAGGTTTTCGAAATTGCTTAGAATATAAATACATCCCCGAAAATCGAAGTATTTGCGAAATATGAATGAAATATGTTGCCGAACAATCTTAGACAATATAAAGACTTTCAAGAATATAAAAAATAATTCAAAATAATGATGTTGAATATAAATCCTTATAAATTCTATCCTTTTCCTTCCAATATATTTATAAAACTAAGTTTCTTTGTTATTAGAATTTCAAAATCCAAAATCTTGTTTCAGAATTGAGCCACAAAGTAGGTAAACAAGAGATGGTGTATTTTTTTGAGGTAAAAAACTTAAATTTCTCTATATTGAAACAATTATATTATATATTTTTTCAATTTTAACTTATTATATTTTCTTTTGAAATATAATATATCTTCTTTAAGAATATCCTTTCTCCTTTTCTTAATTATTCTTTCAATTTATTTTATCTTTAAAACTCTTTAATTAATAAAAATCATTTTAACAATTTTTTATCAGTTATTTTTGACATTTTATGAATTCAGCGTAAAGTTATTACTTATTTTTTAGCATTTAAAAGTATTCATTAACTTTGTATGTAACCTCTTTTGATTTACTTTAAAGAAAATTAATTAATGAGAGATGAATTTGTATGCCGATATATGCATGTACAGGAAAATGTTAACAATATATTGTATTTACTGAAAATGGTTTCTATTTTGTAAATGTTTTTAAAAAACGCAAGCAATAATTTTGAAAGACAAGAGTTATATTTTTAATTTTTTGAGCTACTTTATCAATATATTTAATCTATTAAAAACTGCAAAATTATCAATATTCCTCTGTTTTTTATAAATTAGTCAATTATGCGATGAAGTTCTCTGTTGTTTCTGTGTCGGAACTTGTTGGCTTCATTGTAAGCTGTGGATGCCAGTTCTCCTTTTGAACTTCTCAAATCACTCACGACCTCCCTTAAATACTTCTTCGTTCCTTGATCATCTTGGAATCTTTTTAATGAGAAAAACGAAAATCTTTTTTGACTTTTTACAAATGGTGTTCTCTTTAATAATACCACCTTCAAACACTTTTTATTTATGCATATGCAAAGCAACTTGTCAATATTACTAAGAACACATAACCACCTCGCAGATACTTTTCTAACTCCTTCTAAAGAGTCATCTTACTTTCGTTGTTTTTGAGGATAGTTCAAATGGTTGGTAAAGACCTATTGTAAATGCTTGCTAAATCAGCCACGCTTATCCCACGAACTTGATTTTCAATGATTTGATATTTCATTTCCATGGAGTCTTTTGTCTCTTACGGCTGTTTACTGACTGCTTTTCTTCAATGACTTTTTTGCAAAGCTTTCTTAAATTTTTCGTACAAAAAAGTCAAAAATTTTTTTCTAATTTTCTTTTTAATCATTAATTTAATTAATTTTTTATTCATGAGTATATAACAAAATATAACATAATTCTCAGAAAATTTGTGATCACAAACAACAATGTGACATACCCACAATCCAGTACATCCTCTCATCTCGTCACTTATTCTCGTCACTTATTCAAAAAAAGCATCGTTGGTTAAGCAAAACATTCTTTTATAATTTGATTTGTTCATTATGTGAATTACTTGTTTTGAGAGTTAATCGTTAAGCACACTTCAACTGTAATTATATCAGAGGAATACCAATTTTTTATGTGCATACTTAAAGTATAAAGCCGGAATTTAAAAATATTACACTAGACATTAGCAAAACGCATTTTAAGTAATCTACTTTGAGATAAGAATTATCAATATAACAATATAAAAGAGTATTCTAATGATAATAATTTTCACAAGTAAACCAACAATACTAACGTATTCTAATAGTATAAGATTAAGCTTTAATACTTCAGTATTACATGCCGCCTGCTCTGTCTAGTGGTCAACATACCTAACCACGGATGGGGAGGACCTGGGTTCGAATACCGGCTCGGGAATGGATGCACTTTCTCTTCCTGTCTCTGTGTTTCTTGTCCTTTCCTGAGATGATGTATGAATGTGGACCACCCTATCAACGGGTTTGTGGTGGTGGGACGCGGGTAATGCTACTCACCTCCGTTACTTGGTTCACAGGTGAACACCAGGTAACGCTAAATGAGTAGTAATTTCCGGCCTTGTTGTGGCGAAGGGTTTATCACCCAGTACCAACCATTATTAAAAAAAAAAATTCAGTATTATATAAGAATTTTGAAATGTTAACTGTAAAAGTATTAATAACTCATTTAAAAATGTTTACTTTTAAAAACAGTATAATTTAACTTCAATAACTTGAAGTTCTTATATTTACCAGATTCATAAAGTTTTAACTGTATTGATATTTTGCATAAAATATATTATGAAGGAATGTAAACTTCTAATTTTTATTGTACAATTTTAACAATATATACTGTCTTAATTAACTAGGATTATTTATCTTTTTTGTTACAAAAACGATTCTAGATTGATATTTAAAAATCGCTATTAAAACATAATACTTCCAATCTAATAGAAAATATTATAAATGGAATTCTGAAACAATTTCATTTTATAATAAAATAATGAGTATATCGGTAGTTTATTATCATCAGGATAACATTCAAGAATATATTGCCAAAATTTAAATAGTATTATCCAACATTTTGATATTTGTGCCTCCAGAATTTCAAAATCAAAAAGTCTAAGAATTAGAAAGGAAATTATTACAAAATGTAATGCTTCTAACTATCTTTTGTGAAATCCACATTAATCACATCGCATGTGGAAGACACATTATACTTTTGTAGTTTCCTAATGCCTTAGGTACAACTTGAGGTTTATTTCCAGTGCAAATTATTCTATGTCATTCTATATTTTGACGAACTCGAAAGTCCAAAAAAGAATTTAAACTAATATCTGAATAAATGCATGATTTGTTAAAGAAAATGTTTATAAATAGAAATATGTATCATATAAATTTGGAATTTATTATAGAGTTAATATGTTTTAATGAGATTTGATCGAAAATTCTTCTTTTTTCACATTTATGCCATATTGAAAGCACATTTCCTATGAAATTAAAGTGCTAAAAGGGATGCGAAACTTATTTGATTTAGTTTTGTTTCAATTATTAAATGTAGAAATCAATTTAAATTTCAATTTACTTTACTTTTCAAACAGCTTTTATTTGTCAATCTTTAGTCAAATTCCAAAATATGCCCTTATTAGGAAGTGAAGTTTTATTTAGATTAAATACTTCTTTTTTAAATCAGGTATTTAATTTGCAATATGAACATTTGTTAATTTATAATTATTTTTTTTTGGAAATTTCAATGTATAATCCTTATAATTTCAGATATAAATACATATTTTAAATAACTTAACAATTTTGTGTAATCTAAAGAAATTTTTTTTATTATACTTTATAAAAAGACCAGCAAGTTAACATATTTTATTTTATTGATAGAAACAGTTCATTTTTCTTTAATGTGTTCGAAACTATAAAATTGAGGACTGTATAAAAAAAATATTTTCCGTAGACTGGGAGTGTTTAAAATAACTGTATCTGAATCCATTAAATATGATAATAATAAAAACCAGACAATAAGTAAAAAAAAACAACTAGAATGGGCCTTAATGTAACAAAATCCAGATGATAAGTAATAGAAAACAAATATTTAAAAAACCAAATCCTCAAAATATATTGGGATTATAAATACTTTGACGTATACAGTTAGTTAAATTAGTATTGAAATTTATTATAGACCAAATTAATTTTTTTCCTAGTAATTTATTTAAAGAATAAGTCCAGATTTTTAATAATAATCTGCTAGAAAACTTGATAATAATAAAATAAAAATTTAAATCATAAATAATTGTAAATTGATGATTTCTTATCAATAAAACTCAAACAAAGATAATTTTGTTACTTGCTGACTTAAGAAGTTTTGTTCTCTTCAGAGATCAAAGTTTGAACATTAAATTTAATAAAATTAAAATTTTTTCTGGTTGAATATAATTATGTTTTGCCTTTAATACGAAAATTTAAAACCATTAATATTGAACAATAATTTGATAAATCCTCATTATATTATTAAAATTACAAAATTAAATATTAATCATTAATTTAAAAGATGTTTATTCGTAATGATATTTGTTAAGGGAGCACCGTGAGTTAATGGTTAAGACAGATATTTCCTGTGTGAAAAAATATCGAATCAGGGAAGAAACCAAGCAACAGGCGGTCAATTTAATTATAAGCAAAACTGTGATAGGATATTACGGAAATGTTTTCTGCAAAAAAAAAAAACGTATTTGTTGTATGGTATATCCTGAAAATGTTACAAATAAGAAGCAAACTCGAATGATTGTTCTTTTAGAATTAACTTATCTAAATCCTTAATTTCCTTTATTTTATGTGGTATTTGTTCTTTTGTAACACCCTTGGATCCTTTCTTCAAGGATCTCGGGTTAACCTGGATTGTGGTCTCATTCCTAGGTAAGACATCTGTTTTCAACCGCATGGTATCATTAGAGTAACTTACTGTTATGTCTCTGCTATAGTCATTTGTAGATTGTCCCCCTACAGACTGACAGCATATAATGTTCATTGATACATGCTATTCCCTACAATTAGATAATTATTGGGTTCATTTATAATGGACATGAGACCAGTAATTTAAATTAGTTTTAGATTTCCAAAGGCATACAGTCATAACCCTGTGGTGATGAAGTGGAATGCTATCACTTATTACAGTAAATCATCTCTAATCAACTTGATTGCAAGTTAAACTGTATAAATACATGTTGATTTCAAGCAGTATACTATAGTTGATGGAATTTTATCATGTACTACTTTGAAACAAGGTATTATCCTCGCACGCATGTGTATTGTATTCTTGTAGTTAACAACTCCTTAGTCATCAACATCAGAATATAATTATATATATTTCCCTCTTCAAAATTCCATGAATAAAAAATATATTAATCATTGAAGTTTATTCGTTTTATTGAAAAATTAATTTAATTCAGGTAAAAAAGATGCAAATTCAAGAATATTTATTTTAAATATAATATAAATAAAAAAATAAAACTTAATATTACTGAAATGAGTGAAGATATTATTGATTATCCCTATTAATCATTTAATTTTCAATAACTGAACATGCATAATATAATAAACAAAATTTAAATTTCAAATGTATTTATGTTTAATAAACTGTTAAATTGTAAATTTCAAACATAACAAACAATTCTTTGACAAACAAACAATTCTTCAAACATATTTCATATTACTTAAATAAAATAATCCGTTCAGATTTTCAAACAGATTAAGTGCATTTTTAATATAGCCTAAGTGTAAATACTATTATTCAGAAGTTAGTAAACAAAATCCCTAAAGATGATAAATGCACGTGCTTCAAATATTTCAAACAACATTGAAAAGTTTTCAAACTGTTACACAATATGTTGATAAGGGATTTTAATAAGTTCTCATTCATCACCGTCAATAGATACAGTATTTACTGTGGACCAGTGGTTTATTTTATAACCATTGTTCTACAAATGGACCGAACAGCATCGCGTATTCGACATTTCGTAATTTTGAAGTCTTTTACGAAATAAATTGAAGTTCTCTTGAATGAAAATTTAGTGTATGCAAACATCTCGAACATTTATTTGATCAACGTTCGTATTTGGAATTTTGTAAGCAATTTTCATAATCATTTAAAGTTTCCCATTCCTTCCGTAGAACGGGAAATGGGGCTTCCGTACAATCCACGGAATTTCCATTTAGTAGGATTATAAAGATAAAAAATTGTTTGAAAAATATGTTTATATAAAGGTTGTTAAAAGATCAAAATTTCATGAATAAAGCAAATATATAAATAAATTAATTTTATTCACTTTATTAAAAAGTTCATTTATATTAGCACAAGTAAAAACGATGCAAATTCAAGATTATTTATTTTAAATATAATGTAAATAAAAATCAACATTGATGGAGTATCTGCAAAAATAGGACATTTAATATATATCACATCAGTCACGGTCGAGGAAGAAATTATTAAATTAAAATGCGATATCTTTCTTAAATCCAGAGCATATTTAGCGATACTGATTTTTGTAAATTAATTTCTGAGGAAACGTTTCCAAATATTTACAAATTGATTTTGTATTTGAAATCATACTTTGGATCGAGGTATCTTTGCGAATCTGCTTTTTCAACCATGAATAAAAAACAAACAATGGTCGTATTTAACAGATGAAATTTAATTTCATGTTTATGCATTGCAATAAGCTCGTATCAGCCACAATATGATAAACCTGTCGCAGATATACATTGCCAAATTTCAACTAAACAAAGTGAATAGGATGGTCAGTTTTTGATGTATGAATACTTTGATTATTTTCGTCAGTAAATTTTTATTTTGTAAATACTAATATTAAGTTTTTTGTTTTAGAAAAATTACATAATTTACCATATTTTCTTGTTACCGAAAATAAATATGTATATATATAATATGAAAATACATATGTATAATATGTATATAAATATTTTCTTGTTACCGTAAATATGTATGTTAACTTAGCCCTGACATTGGTAGACCGCCTTCGATTTTTTAATTATGGAGTAGATCCCGGATCCCAAAAGTTTGGGTACCCCTGCTTTAAATGGTAGTTTAAAGTTGGTAATGCTGCTTTCCACCGTGACTTGGTTCATGGGTGACAATCGGGTAATGCTAAATAAGTATTTGTCTCAGGTTTTGTTGTAGCGAAGGGTTAGTCACCCAGTGTCTACCATTTGCAAAAACCTGTTCACCTATATAATGTAATATACAAAATCCAAATTTAAGTTATATTTATATTTAATAAACTGCTAAATTGAAATATTTAGCAAAATAAATTGCTAAAAAGTGTTTATGGCTTAAAGCAATTTAAACAAAAAACAGTTAGATAAATCAAACAAATTGAACACGATTTTATAAATAATTGAAAAAGGTCTAAACTTAAAAGTCATTTCTTAAAGAGCAATTGGTATTGAAATCTATTGTAACACAAATACTTAAACAGAGTTTTCTACTCATAAAGATTTGATATAAACTCCTTAACAATATCCTTCATGATTATTTTTTGAAAAATAAAATTAATAGATCTACTATTATTTTAAAATTATTGTAAATCTTATCATTCAAAATTAGAAATAATCCTGTAGCCCCTTTAAAATACATTCCATACATTTTTTTAAACATTAAATTAAATTAAACATAAATATACATTTTTCTTTTTTTTTTTTGAAAAAACCGTGTCAATCAAATCATTTTATGATAGAAACTTTTAGTAAAAACATTTTTTTTTACCTTAGAACAAATGTGTATTATATAAAGCAAACATTTAAAAAAATATTTTACTTTTTAATAAGCATTCAATATTTCAAATAGTAATAAATTCTGTAAAATCTACTGAATTTAATTGTTGATGAATCTTCAACATATTAATAATTACTAGTATCTGTTTGAATCCATTGTGTTTGTAATAAAATTTAATATTCTTATTTTGATTCCTTTTGTCAAATTTTATCAAAGTGTTAAAAGCAGCTACATATGTATGGCATTTTTAAAGCAGAAATGAAACTAAATTAAACTGTGTATTTTGTTGGGAAAAACAAGGTTAGTGTTTCAAATATTTTTTTATTTTTCTATGCATGTGCTAACTGCCATTTATTCCGTATATACCAAATTAAATACTGAGTCAACACAGCTGTGACTCAAATTGCTTATGAAACTTTTTGTTCATAAAATAATTAACAAGCTCTAACTCAACGTCTACTTTTATTTTCGGGGTTGAGATAAGAAATATTTAATGTCAGTCCTAAAATAATTAATATACAAAAATAAATGCATAAATTTGCATTAATTTTTAAATGATATCATTTCAGATTCATTAGAAAGCGATCTACATTTCAGAAAACTTTTTCTTTCAATATTAAATCGTGACTTTTTATTTTGGTTATCCACATTAAAATAGAATCATCCTTTTGTTTCTATTTCTGTTTTTTCTATTTCTAATATTGGGACTTTTATTTTTGGTTATCCACATTATAATAGACACATTATTTTATTTTCTGGAAATCTTTTTGTTTTTTACTATTTCTATAATTTTTTAATAATAGTAGATATACAGTAGTGGATAACTTTTATGTATATTTTCAATAATATTGGCTTACAATATCTTTACCAATATCTGAAAAAAGATTATTAGTCAGTTATTATTTTAAGGGGTTTTTTTTTCTATATTTTTTAAATATTTCTATTTACTCTCGTTCCCCCTCCTAATTCAGCATTGTTTATTAGTATTCCTTATCAATTTTCAATCGATATTCTTTGGAACATAGACAATAAAACCAAGGAATTAATCAATTATTAAGTCATATAGAATTGTTTTTTAAGTACCCATGAATATAAGTTCACAGCCGAGACAAGAGTTTGAATTAATCTTGAATATAGAAATGCTTTATTTATGTCATATCCCACTTTAAATTTTTATGAATATGTTGATATGTATTTAATGTTTAATAATTAGAATTGTGATTGAACATATAATGTAATGAATGTGATGGATATTTTGTTACCAGTAACACTTTGTTGGATATTAGTTTAGCAATGATTTTAAATTTACAAAAACTCATGAATATTCAAGGGAGGGGATGATACTTAAATGTCCATAACTCATTGACATAATGAATGTCCGTAATTTATTGACAGTAATTCGTGTAAACATTTTGTGTATCGAAATATTTGATTAAAAACTTTTTCTATCAGACGCCTTGGTTTATTTATTATAAATATGAAAACACATTACATAAATAATATACATTTTAAACTGTAATTAAGCTTATGTGAAATTTATTTAATCGAAATTAAACTAAGTGGATTTTTTTAACTTGTTCAAGCAATAATGAAAAATAAATCATCAATTATCTTAATTTTTATTAATAATTGTTTTTTTATAAAAAAATATTTATAAAATTTTTATTTGTACAAAAGGAAAAACATTTTCATAAATGTTTACTTACATTTCGTACAATATATAAAATTAACGAGTAAATGTTTATTTATAACTAGTAACATTGACATGCATTTAGTATACCTAAATTTAATTAAAAACACGTATATTACGAGCTAAAAAATTGAAGTTAATGTAAAGTAGTCAATGTTTAGTAGCTTCAAGAAGGTCATGTTTAGTAATTTTTTGATTACCCGGTTGATTAATGATTACAATATTGATTACCTTGCTGTTAATTCTCAATATTTTTAAGACTCAATATTTTTTCTATCGTTAAATCATTGCAGTAAATTACCTTAAATCAGTTCAGTAAAATGCTTAAATGAGTATGCTATTGCAAGACAATTATATTTACCATTAACCTTTATTTATTTTCATATTTATAGATTTTAACAATTTGTAGCAGTTTTGGCAGAAATTATAATAACATGAAGAAAGAAAATGTACTACAAGTAAAAAAATGTGTAATTTTAAGAAGTCATCATACACACCAAAACATACTTTTATTTAACCATAAAAGGGCAAAAAAAATAAAAAAAGATGATATGGTCCGTTAAGAAAGAAAAATATTATGGTTTAACGAATTTTTCTTGGCAATGGATTTTCTAGAAGCTTCTATTTTCTTCTAACAGCTGTTCTTTAATAAGATTCTCTAATGCATTTTTACCTATCTTTTTTATCTTTTGTGTTATATGCGTAACAAAAAAGGAATAAAAATAATAAAGTATTTATTAATCATTTCCTTAACATTCCATATGGAGTATATAAAGAACAATCAAATATATGGGAAAAAATTCAATTGGAAAAAATACATAAAAACGAGTATTTAAATTAATTTTTGTTTTAAACGATCAAATATTAAAAGGAGTTAAATTTTCAATCTAATAACTAAAGTGTTTCTTTGATACGAAAACGTTTAGAAAGAGTAATGTAATATCATCTCTTACTTGATATTCTTTATAAAACAAACGTAAACTTTTATTACGTTTACTTTAGAAAACTTACTTTTTGTCTGATATATGTGGTGATAAGTTGATAAATATATATTTAAATCATAATATTCTATAGACTTATTTGCAAATAAATATAAAAATTATATTTTCTGTGAATAATTGAAACTAATAAGCAGACATTTTACATTTGGTCGCTTATTTATTAAAAATCTGTTTATGATGACGAAATGAAAACAGGTGTTAATGGACTCATCATATTTTATTTTGCTCTATGTTTCTGTATCAAAAGTATTCCTCATTTTAATAATTCCGACAAAGTGAATAATCTACGATTATTATTTAAAATTTACAAAGTTAATTTACATTAAACCTCATTGAATAAAGAGTAGAAAATAGTTAGTATTTCCAAATATATGTTTGAGGAACATTGTCATAAAATTTCAATAAATTTAAATTTATAGAGACAATATTAAAATTATTATTTTATAGACAATATTTCATGTTCTAACATAATTTTATCATCACGAAATAAATTTTATGTTTCATATTTTCTAAAAGAATTCTGAGTTACTGTAATTTATTATAAAGTATGTGATAGATCATAAAATATAAGTCTCAGAGTAGAACAACAGAATGTTTCATCAATTTATTTCGGAAAATATAAAAATATTCTTAATGTTGTAAATGTGGTTTAAAAATGCTAAGTTGATGATTCAAACCGCAAAATCAGGATATTAATTGTCTCAAAAATCACAGATAGGAAATAATTTTAAATTTTAGTTAATTTGTTTAGCTAATTAGATAAAATTAAATAACTTTATTTATTCAGAAGCTTTAAGCTAAGTACTCGTAAAATAAATTTAAATCCGGTATTAAAACTAGGAATTTTAAATTGCCTGTATATTTTGTTTCCCTTTTATAATATCGTTAAGAAAGGCAAAATGCAATCTTATTTTCCATTACAGAATTATTTAATGCAACATTCAATTAAGCTTTCTATCTTCTAAGATAAATTTATTAATACGAAGTTTTCTTCTATTTTGCAAATTAATTAAAAAATAAATACATTTCTATTTCATGAAACTTTTAATTTTATGATCATTTTTCTTAGGTAATGCATATTCATTGTTTTTTTGTGGGAATATTTAAGTTATAGAAACATGAATATTAAATTTATCAAATAAAAATATGTATAAATTATTTTAAATTATATAATATACCTTACCAAATGTAAATTTCACGGTTTTGAATTTTCAAATATATAGCTTTATTTAAACATGAAAAGGTGGTGCATTAATTAAGTGCAATATAAAAAATACACTCAGTTTACTGATTAAATGTTTAGCAGGTTTAATTAATAATGTATACGTTTTTTATTTTCATTTGTCTCATAACGTATGTAATAAAAAATAAAAATACCATAAATATTGAAAAGATAAAAATATTTTTAATTAATAAATATTTATTATTTTTTTCAATAATTAAATGTTATCATCTAAAATTCTGCTTATAAAGATCTATTTTAAATATAAGGAATTTAAATTTGAATAATCAAAAGTTTTCTATTAATTCTTCCAATGGTTTACAACGCTGATAATAGATAAAGATTAATGTTTTGTTGATTTCAAATTTCTAATCCATTTGCTCAAATGTCTCAGATTCAAGCTCGAAAGGGCTTTAGATCTACAAATCTTCAATGCAGAATTAAATGTTCTCTTTGTAACTAGGTCCGACTTTGATGACAATTTTAAGACTTGTAACGATAAGAAAATGACCTTTCTAAAATTTTCTGAGAATAAAACTATTTTCTACAAGTAAGAATTAATCAACATTCGAAAATCACTTAGGAGAGAATGCATACAGTAATTATAATCCAATTTAATGTAAAATTTTAATATGTTTACATAAAAATGGTTAAAGAAATCAGTGCTAAAAACTTTTTTTAAACAAACAAATCTTTATAAAAATAATTGTTCCTTTAAATGTTCAGATTCATTTTGAAATAGTTTTAAGACTGCTTTTACGAGCTTTTTGGTTGTTTAATCTTCTCGTCCAAATATGTCTAAAACTGATTGAAGTCGATTTATTTCATAACATACAGATAATACTGTGTCTGATTTTTACAAATTTGTCACTTACTCGGATGTTGTTAATAAAAAGAAATGATGTGTGCCAAAATGTTTGAAAAAATGTTAACAATAGATAATTATCTTAACCTTGTTGACTTTAATATCATTGTAATCTGATTGTGATTTAAGCAAATTTAACATTGAAATTCTCCTTAATCAAAATTTAAATTTTTCAAAATCAATAATTTAACATTTCTCATTTAAAAAATTAATAAACTCAAGTTTTTGTAAGACAATAAATTTATACAATGAGATATTTGATAAATCAAGTATAAAACGCGCGAATCTTTAAATTTTAGTTTAATATTATCTATATAATATTTTCTTCATTACACAATCAATATAATTAGGCAAACAATTTGATAGTTTATATACAATGCTATCATAATATTTTATTTCTATGAATTATTTTATACCATTTTAAAAAGGCAAATTTTTAAAAAATTAAGAAAAAAATACTTAAGAACTACTGAGGTTTATGTAAGCAAACATTTCTTCAAAACTCTTTTGATTCTTCTCTAAAGTAAACTTTATATGTGTTTAAGTTATTTTTACAGTATTCTCTCAATTGTAAATATGTGTTTAATTTTTCACAAAACATACTGTGGCTTTTTTTAAATTTTATAGAAATTTTATTTCAATTATGAAAATATTAATTATTAAATATATTAACTCCATTTTAAATTAAGAATTTAAAAAATTATATGTAAACCAGCTTTTTATCGATTATTTATAACAAATTGTATTCAAAACTGATAAGTATTATTTAAAGTTAAACTTGTTTAACATTTTAAGAAATAAATTCTGTTTATTATGGAGCATAAAACTACATACCAGAATTCCATAATTAACTTTAGCCATTGTTGTTTCAACTGATTTAGATTAAATTACGATACTGATTTTAAATATAATACGATATTTTAAAACTTTTTTACTAGAATGAGCAATTTTACGAAAGAATAGGAGTGTTAATTCTTTTATCTGTTATCATCAACATATATCAATCTAAGCATAACTTTATCTGTATTTTTTTAATATACAGAATAAGTTATATATACATTTGTCCCACACTTTTGAAATGATGTATATGCAAAAATTAAATACACATTATAAAGTAAAAAATGTTCATTTAAAATATTGAAAGTTTCGATACATTTCCTAATTTTTAATAACTGATTCATTTTAAATAATTGAATAAAATAAATTTTTTAGCAGATTTGGGTTCTAATGATAAGAGAGAATCTGTCTTGACTGTTATTGTCTAATGTTATATCTGTTTATTATTAGTCAGTTTTTCATGTTAAAAATGCATGCTCTTTGATATCGAAAGACAAAATTTTATAAATCGAAAATTTAGACTGTAGTAAAATACGAATTTAAATAAATTTATTTTAAAAATTATCTTAACATCTATTTATTTATCAACAGTATTTTTTTAGATGATTTAAATATTATTGTATTATTCGAAAGAAAAAATATCTGAAATATAGTAAACTTTTATATTCTATTCATTGAAAGTCATACATGAAACAATGGAAACAGGAGTTAAATAAGTTTTCATCAATTATCAGCAATAAATATTTATGTTCTTGTTTCTAAATCATCCTTTAAATCAGTGATTCTCAACCTGTGGGGCGCGCCCCCCTAGGGGGTCGCGAGCATATCCAAGAGAAAATGTTATTTAAAAAAACTGATTAAGTGACTGAAAGGAAAAAACACACAAACATACAAAACAAAATACATTTCGACATATTTAATAATTAACTTATTAAATTAAAACAACTTACTAAATTAAAAACAAATTTAATAATTATTAGTGACTTCCTTGGGCCTATCTTTCAGAGCAAAGTTTTACGAAGAAGGGTTTAATATTAGAAACAGACACTCTCAGTTCTTTTTCTATATTTAGCTGAGATCTATATTTTGTCTTCAAAGCAGTTCACCGCAGAAAATCCAGTTTCACAAAGGTAAGATGTTGAAAATGGTAGTAGAATGTGAAATGCCCTTGTTTTTAGTGCAGAAAACTCATCATCCACTCCTGCCCAACATTCAAATAGTGATTTATTACTAAATTGTCTTTTGGTTTCGCCGCTTACCGTGAAGTCTATGAAGGTTTCTTCCTCTTCGATTGAGAGTCCTTCGGGAGTATTTTGAAAAGGATCCTTCACCCACTTGTAACTTGATATCAGTTTGTCGTCAGCAAGAAAGTACTTTTTAAAATTCTTTGCTAGCATTACTAAATGATTTTCAATGGTTACAAAAACAACTTTTACATGTTGTTCTTCAGCCTTGTAAGTTTTAATACAATCATTCAAATTTGCAAACATTGTTAAGTTTTCTTGCTTTAAATTTCTGCTCCACAATTCCAATTTCCTATAAAAAGCATTAACTTTATCACTCGTATCCAATATATGTGTATTTGCACCTTGCAGTTGAAGATTCAAGTTATTTAATTTCTCGAATATGTCGACCATGTAGCTCAATTTCAACACAAATAAACTATCGCGAAAATTCTCAGCTTCCGGTCTGTTTTCAGCTTCTAGGAAAACGGCGATTTCATCTCTTAATTCATAAACACGTTGCAAAAATTTCCTTCGCGAAAACCATCTTGCCTCGTAATAAAATAGTAACGCTGAATGTACTGCACCCATGTCTTTACAAAGTGCGGAAAAGATTCTTGATTTCAGGGGTCTCATTTTTATATAATTTACTACGGTTACAACCGTAGTTAACACAATATTCAAACCAGGACTCATTTCTTTGGTAGCCAAAGCTTCTCTGTGGATCATGCAATGTGTCCAGACGCACTGTGGCGAATTTTGTTTCACAAGTGCTTGAATACTTTGGAATCTTCCTGACATAGAACGAGTACCATCCGTGCATATTCCGACGCAATTTTTCCATTCTATGTTTGCCTCGTTCATAAAATCATTTAAGATAGCAAATAAAGCGAGTGCTGTTGCTTTGAGTTCTATTGGTTTGCAGAAAAGGAATTCTTCTAATACTGAGAAATCATCACAAAATCTAACATAGGCAATGAAATGAGCATCTTTATTACTATCTGTTGCCTCATCGAGTTGTATTGAAAACAATTTGTAACTCAACTTCGACAAAAGCTGACACTCTACATCTTCAGCTATATCAGCAATTCGACGGGCAACAGTATCATTTGAAAGAGGTATAGACTGCATTTGTTTTGCAAAATTATCTCCAAACACAATTTCTACAATATCAATCGCGGCGGGCAAAATAAGCTCTTCACCAATGGTGTGAGGCTTTTTACATCTGGCTATTTTATGTGAAACTTTGTAAGAGGCAATTAAAGCTTTTTCATTCACAGACAAAGTTTTTTTAAACAATGATTTTTGCTTTTCATATGATTTTAATTTTAATTCGAAGAATTCTGTGGGTTTGTTTACGTACTCACTATGAAGCGTTTCCAAATGTCGCTTAAGTTTATTAGGTTTCATGCTGTCTGCCGCCAACATTTTTGAGCAAATGATACACAGGGGCCTTTCTTCTTCATTTATTTCAGTACTAGTGAACCCAAAATTTAAGTATTCTTGAGAATATTTTCTTGATTTTATTTTCGGAACCACACTCATCTGTGTACTTGTTGATGCTTGTCTATCGTCTAATGCTCGCTTACACCCGCTTAAAAATTTATCCATGATTCTGCATAAGTCTGCTGCCTTGAATATTTAATACGGTGAATTGCAATTAAACGGAAATATATATAATATACACATTCAGAATAGATTCAATAGCGATAGAAGGATCGACTCGAATGAGATTATCTGGAATTGAAATTGGCGTCATAGAACTTTCACCTTCTCTTTATGAGAAAACATTTGTTCTCATCTGCGCACGCTCCTAGCTTAATTTTTTGCTGACCAGACAAATCGAAACTTCTCGCGAAACCGTGAGAATGCCCGACATGGCGGGACGCAAGAGCAATAAAAGAACATAGGATTCTTGTTTTTTCAATGCTGAGGATCGGTGTTGCAAAATGTCAATAAATTTCGGTATTCTTGGTAATTTGTAAAGTTTAAAATTAAGGTTGTAGTGTAGGTTTAGCGCCAAAATACTCAAAATACATTATTATTGTATATATTTTATTGTATGCGTTAGGAAGGGGGGGGCGCCATGAAAATTATGATTGAAAATTGGGCCGTGAATACTAAAAGGTTGAGAAACACTGCTTTAAATTATATTATCAGTACAATTCAAAATCATGTTATTTCACTATATTATTTTTCACTCAGCTTAATAATTTTAGATTCTTCATTTCATTTAAAATTTCAATAATTTCACATTTAAAATATTTTAGCATTAAAATTTCCTTTTATCGTCAAACCCAACCTATGTTTCGCAAAGAAAACTTAAAGAATTTTTATATTCTGTAAATAAATTTTTCCTACATTATTCCTTAGATAAGGGAGTAGAATATAAAAACTAATTTTTAAAATGCCATTCTATCTCTTAATTAATTAAATGTTTCAGGGATGAAATATTAAATGATTAAGATAAAAATGAAATTTCTTTCTATGGTCTCAGGAAACAAAAAAGTATCTTCGGTCAACAGAATCTAAAAGAAAAATTTACCTTGAAACCGGTGATGTTATCACTAAATTTTCTTCCAATTATCTTTATTTTTTTAGTGCATCACATTGATGCTTTTGATAACTTTAATGATATTTCTCTTCCCTTCATTTTGTAATCACAGATAATTGTCCAGCAATTTTTGTTTCTTATAACTTGACTTCCTAGAATTCTTTGGCATACCAGAGTTTCATAATATAGTTAAGAAAGATTAAAATTAGAATTATTATTAGAAATCTAACAGAACAATTGTTTTTATCCATATAGATAGCCGTTCGCAACGATGTTTTCCTTTTATGTAATATTCTCTTGTGATATTTTCTTATTTTGAAAGTATCATGATTAATACTTATCTCTTATAAACTAGTTTAACCAAATCCTTCTCTATAAAGATGTTTCATTTGTGGTTATGTGATGGGATTTTCTAGAAGCTCATAATATCTATTTTATTTCTTATCAAAAAAGAGAATTAATACGTCTGGAACAATATTTTATTTCCTGCTATATCGCAAAACTTTATGAAAAGAATTTTTTTTTCATTATTACGCTCATTCAGGTTAATATTTGTTATGGGAATTTATGAAAGAGCAATCTAAGCTGCCATCCCACAATAAGTTCTCTCAAACCTCGAATGCTTGTAAATGTAAATTCTATTCACACATATTCTTTTCAATTAAAAATATTACTATTTAATATAATAGGACGTTTTAACAGAAAATGCTTTATTATTCTTGTTGCAATATCATATATTTCAGCAAAGTATACATTTTTCCTTTAAACAAAACATAAAAATATATGAATAAATTAATTGTTTCATTTGTCATTTGGAATATGTTTTAATTAAATATATATATACATATAAGATAAATCTATTAAACTGCATTCTCCATTATATTGCTTGGTTTTGTGATAAACCTATTTAATAAAAGCAAATACGTCTAATTTCTCTTATTGATACAAATAACCTTCTAATAAACTATTTTAATTTAATAATGACATTCATACAATTAAGTTATTTATCAATTTCATAACTAATTTTTAATTTTATTCTTTCTCTAATTTTTAATATATTCTATTATTTAATATAGTTAGTAACAGCACAAATGAATATTTTCGTTAAGCAATTTTACTGGAAATTTTTAGTGTTTTGTCTATTTTTAACTGTATTCATAAGAATATATAAATTCACTTTCTAGAAACAGTTTATATATTAACTTCTATTAAATAGCATTTGCTGTCCAATATTTCCATTCAATCAGCACAAATATTTCAACACATTAATTATTTTCACATAATGTAATAAAATTTTTTCAATCAATCTTTATATGTAAAAAAAACTCATTCCAATTTAATTTTTATTTCAAATGAAATAATAATAATTACTTAAAGAATTAAAATTTTATGAAAAATAAAATTTTATCCAGGTTAAATTTATGTAAAAGTATAATCAATTTTTAAATTTTACCCATAAGTTAACAAATTCATTAAGTCATAAATTTGAGTGGATGTTATTCCTCTATATACTTTTCCCCCAAAGCGTTTATTTAAATATTGAATTATTATTTCATTGCAATGTTACTTTTGCACTTGTAGATTATTCTGAGGTATGATATTAGAATATATTAATGCCATTAGAAAACAAAAAAAACAAACATGGTATCTCTTATAAAAAATTATTTCTGTTATTTTTCTTATTGCAGTCACTTAGAAAATTTAATTTTTATCTTCATTTACTTTGAAAGAGATTGCTATATAAGTCATTTTCGTATAAAAGTATGTGTTATAAATTTAAAAAAGCTCACTCTAATTACATAATCACCGTATTAGAATTATTAGGTAGCCTGAATGCTATTTATCACTAACTAAATATCTAAAAACACTGCTTATTATAAAACTTATATACCCTGTTTGAACATTTCAAGCAACAAGAAATTAATGATTAGTTCAAAGATGATCACATTTTGCTTTTAATTTATATTGTGGCTTTCAGATAAATTTAATAAAACGGAAATGCAAGTCTTTATATTATAAATACAGAAATTGGTCTGAAATTTAGAAATTTTTCAAGACTGCGGTGCCTGGTTGGTTAGGGGATCGTTCTCGTAACCAAAAGGTGGTGAGTTTGAATCCCGGCTTTGCCGAATATCCATAGTGTTCACTAATCCATCGAATATCCATCGTGACTGGAGCACGTAAAATATGTCGGGTCGCAATGTTGTCTATGTTCACATTATAAATTAATATCTATGAACGTGGTTGGAGCCAGGCTTTGTGTCTTCACTGGTTCCAACCTCTAAATTGAAAAATTTAGATGGTGCTGCCGTCTATGAGCCAAAAGTCGTACTTCCACCTTCGTATGAGTGTATCTATTCAAAAACGGAAAACTCTCTGACTTCATTTGCCTAGTCTCGGATGGGCGGTCTTGGCGTTGCCAAGACTAGGCAAATGCACATCTGTAACATCCGAGACTAGGCAAATGAAGTAAACTTTCATGCTTTACCATAAAAATGCATATTCTTACTACATAAGATTGACATGTGAGTTTCTGAAACAAAAACACATCAAAGAAACAAAATATATATTATTTGCGTATTATTCACCCATATGAGTTATTTACTATTTTTTATTTTAAAAAATTATTTTAGTTATTTTCATTCTGAAAATAAATCTTCATTATACCATACTACACAAATTCTTTTTTCGTTGATACCAAGAAATTAATGGCTTGATTTTTGGAACTCATTCTTACAAAATTTGTCCTCAGAAATGTATTGATGCTGTAGGATAATGCTCTTAAGTCTGCTAAATGTCCATAAATATAAAAATTAAATGATAGATATATTTCTAAAAATTTCTCAGAATGGCTATCTTATATATACATTCATAGATTCATGTATAATGTTATGGGCTTTGTCATGTATGATATTTCTACATAAAATTTTAATAAAAATTATAAAATGATCTCATTTATTACTCTATTTTCTATTTATTATTATTCTATAACACTTAGTATCATACTTTTGAGGCTCAAATTGCAGTGTTAAAAACATTTAATTTCTATTTTCTCATAATCGATTGTCGATGTTCGAAATACGTCTGAAACCATTCTATCTGGAATATGAATTAAATGGTATATCTTTAACTATATGCTACTTTCTGAGATTGTGTTTACCGATTACTTTACTAGCCAAATGTCAACAACGTATAGAGAGTAAAGAATAGTAAAATGGTATTAAGTAGTATGCTTATTCAGCAATTCATTTCACTTATATTGTATGTATTACAGTGCGTTGTTTTGACGTTAAAAGCTTTTAAATAGCAATAGATTTTTTTCCTTCTTATCTTTAAAATGTAATGAATGTAATTTATGGATTTTCAGTAATTTAAAAGAATTCCTTACATCAAACTTTATTCATTATATGCATTACAGATTGAATAAATATTTCCTCTAAATACTTAAAGTGAGTTTAACATGATATAATTTCGACAATTTAAATGTAATATTTAATTATTATATATATATATAATAATTTTATATTTTCTATAAATATAATTGATTTAAATTATTTTATTTATTTCCTTTTATCATTATTATCCAAAAATATTTCTTATTTCATTATCTTATATATACTTTTATCACTATTATAAGACATTTTACATGTCTAAAAAGATTTTTCTATTTGATGGTAAGAAATTGTAAGTATAATTTTTGTAATCTTAATGCTAGTAAATGCAAGCAAATATGTAGATAATTTATATAGATTATTTAACTCCAAGTTTATTTCATTATAAAGACTTCCATCGTGCCTTAAATATTTTATAAATATACACTGTCAAGCATTTGTATATTTTTCTTTTCAACCGGTTAAATAATTTATAGTTACTGAATATTAATAAGAATTATTATTTATTTTTATGGAAGCTACGCTGTTGATAAATATGGAAGCAGATAATCTGAGTGGCAACTTTATTGATTTGATTGGTAATCTTATTGACTGCTGCAGTTT
>JAPDSC010124411.1:0-15787 GCA_026290005.1 Latrodectus geometricus | reverse complement strand
GGGGGGGGAGAGAGAGACAGTCTACATGTCCTACACTACTATTCCTGCGCTATTCACTTATCTGCATTTTCTAAATGCACGGGCAACGTCGGGCGGGTACAGCTAGTATATATATATACATGGACATTCTATTCTTCAATGCTGCTGTCCCATACATATATTATTAAGACTTGTGGAATCATAGTCTAACGTAATGAATGTTCAAAAATAGGATTTGCCTTTGCAGAGCCCGAAACTAACTGCCATGGTACACTTTTAGGACAAATTAAAACACAGATAATATAAACAGCCAAATTGATCAACATCACTGCTAAAATTCACTTTAGTTGTGATGTATGACAATGTGGTGAATTACTTCTGCTCGGAAAATGGCAGCAGCAGCTAGAAAAACTTTCTATCTGAACAGTGGCATCACCATTCTCCTCGGAACAATAGCGCACAAGGAACAAGAGAGGCAGATCACGTTTCCCCCGACGATGTGAGCGGATGACTTCAGAAACTGGTTCTCTCTCAGAGATTTTGTATTCGTGACGTTTTGGCATTTCTTAAAATTTAGTTAAATTTCAATATATGGTGTGCCTTGCTATTATTAATAAGCGATTAACCTGCACCCCATATCTGGTTACCAAAATGTGAACACGCTAATTCTTCAAGCCTTACTTGGATTTGAATGTAACTCCAGCACCACGTGGGATTTTTTATAACTTCGCCGCGCGCGAATTCCATTTGAATTAACATCTACAGTTCTATGAAATCTCATAAGAAAATGTCAGTGCTGTGATTCGTAATCATCTATAACTTCTAAGATGCAGGTAGGATCTTTCTATAATTTTCGTAAATATAGCATTCTGTGTTTCTTGGTTATTCACTGGGGTCAGTTTCTTGGAAAAATTGTGTATATATTTTAACGCAAAGTTTTTTCAGTTAAATTATTATTTGTTCATATTTTTCCCCCCATGAGCTAAATTCCGTTAACTACTCCACAATTTTATCAATCCTTTCGCATCGTACTGAGTTTTATTATTTGATTTACTATATGGTACTATATGAATATTCATGGCTTCCTTTATATTTCATAACTAATATTTTTTGTGTTAATTGTATTTTTCATTAATATCTTGGTATTCGAAACTATGCGCACTTCCCTATTATTGATTTGTGTAGTTTGTAATTATTTTTCTGCTAAATTTTGACCATGCCTTTATCTTATGATTTTTCCGTTACTCAAAATTCTCCCTCCGAAGACACAACTCCACGGGTTGCACACGTTTCGGTAAAAATACCACCTTTCTGGAAAACTAACCCTTCCCTGTGGTTTATTAGGTTGGAATCACAATTTTTTTCTGGCGAATATAACGTCCGATCTAACAAAATTCAATCATGTTGTCTCCTGCTTAGATCCCGATATACTAAATTCGGTACACGAACTTTTAGAGAAACCACCTACTACCGAAAAATACAATGCCTTAAAAAAACGTCTAATTTCTGTTCATTCCGAAAGTGAAGCATCTAGAATTCGAACCTTTTTGCAGGGAGTAGAACTCGGTGACCAAAGACCCTCCCAATTACTAAATCGCATGCGTTCGTAAGCTGGTGATACCGTAGGTGAAGCGCTTTTACGCTCGTTATGGCTCACGAGGCTACCATATAACACGCAGACTATTTTAGCCGCTTTCAGCGAGGATGATTTGAATAAAATAGCAGCAGTTGCTGACAAAATAAGCGATCTAGCTATCCCTTCGTATGTAAATTCTATCTCCCCTAACTCTCATGATTCTGTCACGGCTTGCTTGGAACTCCAGGTAGCGCAGTTAACGCAACAAGTTAGCTAATTAAGCATTGCCCTGGAACTCAGTTCCCGTAGCCCTAGGCGTAATTTACGCCGATCATTTCAACGCAGCATATCTCGCGATAGTTCCCGCTCTCGCACTAACTTCAGTCACTACAAGGAACGTACGAATGAACTTTGTTTTCACCATGTTAATTTCGGTGATCAAGCGCGTAAGTGCCAAGCTCCATGTTCTTTTCATCAGTCGGGAAACTAAACGGGCGATCGCTCACTGGCCAATCTAGCGACCGCCAAGTAAATCGTATTCTTTTGGTCGATCCATCTTCAAAATTAAATTTTCTAATTGACACAGGAGCCGACGTATCTGCTTTGCCTAAAAAATATGCTCCAAAAACCACACCCTCTGAAAGTTTAGCCTTATATGCAGCAAATGGACTAAAATTTCTACTTTTTGCAACAAACGCCTCATTATTGATTTAAATCTCCACCGACAATTTTTGTTCTTATTCGTCATTGCTGACGTAAGCCAACCAATTATAGGTCTTGATTTTCTTAAACATTTTGAGTTACTTGTCGATGTCAAAAATAACCATCTGATCGACTCTCGGACGTCTCTCTCGTTAAACGGCATATCATTCAACAATTTTTCCCTAGATTCCAACATATCCGTACTTATCGGTGATTCTAAATTTGAAAAACTACTCGCTGAGTATCCTGAGCTTACAAACCCTTCTTTAGTAACAAATGACCTTAAAACTTATGAAATTTTCCTTCACATTGAAACTAAGGGACTCCCTGTATTTTCCCAACCTCGGCGTTTGGCTCCAGAATTACTCAAAGCAGCGCGTTTAGAGTTCGAATACTAATGTCTCAGGGAATTATTCAACTGTCCAAAAGCCCTTGGGCCAGCCCCCTCCACATGGTCTGCAAATCTAATGGTGATTGGCGCCCTTGTGGTGACTATCGTCGCTTGAACGCCGTGACAACTCCTGACAGGTATCCTGTACCCCATATTCAGGATTGTATACAGGTTTTTTTCGGCAAAAATATTTTTTTTACCCTCGACCTGGCAAGAGCATATCACCAAATTCTCGTTAATCCTGTGGACCACCGCATTCGGTTTGTTCGAATATCTTAAAATGCCATTTGACTTCGTAATGCCGGTCAAACTTTCCAAAGATTCCTACATCAAGGGCTTTACGGATTGGAATTTTGCGTCCCCTACTTCGATGATCTCCTTATAGCATCGGCAACCGAAGAAGAACATATTAACCACCTTCACATCATTTTTGATAAACTCCGCGAATACGGACTAAAATTGAACCCCTCTAAATGTGTTCTTGAAAAAACATCAGTCTCATTTCTTGGTTGCTTAATAACACCCTCTGGCGTAAGCCCTCTTCCCGAAAAGTCAGCAGTAATTTCTAACTTCCCTAAGCCTGAAACACTGTCTGAACTTAAAAGATTTTTAGCTATGTTAAATTTTTATCGTAGTTTCTTGCCTAAAGCCGCAGCTACTCAAGCCCCACTTCATTCACTTCTAAAAAATTCTAAAAAGAATGACAAACGACTTGTTCTTTGGACAGATGAAACAACTGCCGCGTTTGAAAAATGCAAAAGTGATTTAATGAATGCAGTCACCCTTGGTTTCTGTTCCCCTGATCAGCAGCTATCATTAATGGTAGATGCTTCCGATATCCCCATAGGAGCAGTATTGCACTCCCAAAGTACCAATGGCTTACAACCTTTAGCTTTTTACTCCAAGAAACTGACACCAGCTGAACCAAGTACAGAACATATGATAGAGAACTATTGGCTATCTATTCTGCTGTAAAACATTTTCAGCACAATTTTGAGAGACAAATGTTTTCTATATTTACTGATCATTGTCCACTTACATTTTTGTTTAAAAAGAATTCAAATTCTGTAGCTCCTAGACAAATGCGGCATATGAATTTTATTGCTCAATTTAGCACTGTCATTCAACACGTTTCTGGATCAAACAACCCAGTTGCCGACGCCTTATCAAGAATTTTTGCCATTAATAGTAATAACACCACCAATTTCTGACGTTTAGCTGAAATCCAGGAAAATGATGCAGAACTCAATCAATTACTATCAACTTCAGGTAGTTTTTTAAAGCTACAGAAGATGGAACTGTCCCCAGGACTTAAACTATTTTGCGATGTAACCAACGATCGAATCCGTCCTTTTGTTCCCTCTCCACTCCAAAAAACTCTGTTTCACTCCCTCCATGGACTTTCCCACCCAGGAGTATACGAGCGACTAAAAGACTGATTCTCTCTCGTTTCGTCTGGCCTTCAATTTCAAAAGACTGTGTTGCATGGACTCGCGCATGCATTGATTGCCAGAAATCAAAAGTTTCCAGACACAACCATAGCCCTTTGCAAGCCTTTGCTGTTCCCTTACAACGCTTTCAAGTGGTGCACCTGGACATTGTCGGAACCTTTACCCCCGTCGGAAGGATATTCTTATCTTTTAACAATGATGGACATATTCTCTCGCTGGCCGGAAGCAATTCCGATACGTGACATTTCCGTAGAAACCATCGCCTAAACTTTTATTGCTTATTGGATCGCAAGATTTGGAACCTACCACCATAACAACCGATCAAGGTCGTCAGTTCCAGTCGAACTTATTCACGAATCTCAACAAAATCCTTGGCATTCACCGAATTCGGTCAACTCCCTGACGACCCTAACAACCCTGCCGGGAACGGATTAATTGAGAGGTTTCATTCAACCATACCTGTTAGCGCTGTAATTGGAGCGAACAGGAATGGCGCCTAAAGAAATCGCCAAGTTCGCCAAAGGGCATCCTAAAATATAGTTTTACCGAGCACTTTTATATTTATATCTAAGCTAACATTCAAATTATTCTTTCGGTACGATTTTAAAATTTAGTGTAATTTGGCCTCTTTTTACAGTTTCCTAGTATTTGAAATTTTTAACTTTCTCCAAATGATTGCAAATATTAAGAATATTTTAAAACTAAATTTTATAAAAAAAATATTTATTATTATTAATTATTATGGAAAGTTACTTTCAAAACATAATTTTATTCTATTAATTTATGTTTATTAATTTATCTTTATAAACATGTATTTACAGTTATTAATTTCCCATGTCAATAAGAGCTTATCATATATGTATATATCGGTGTCAATTAATTTGACTTAATCTTGACCTGCTTGACCCAGAAGTATCATTTTGCTGGGAATGAAATATTTTGCAAGGAACTTCTATAGTTTCTGAACATTGTGGTCTTCTATTTGTGCAGATTTCTTATCAGCAAGACATCAGCATAATACCTAAGCTCATTACGCTGCTGGGATTCTAAAGCGAAGTATTAACTAAACATTTAAAGTGAAAGAAATTACCTGAATTAACTGTAAGAGGAGCGCTGCATGACGTGGTGCCATGGACGTTGGTGGCTATAATAGTATACAAGCCGGAGTCAGTGCATTCAGCCTTTTTAATCAAAAGTATGTGTTTTCCTCCATCAGCTTCTAAAATGGCCCTTTTTGAAGCACTAAGAGGAGCATTATCCTTTTACCATGCTACATTGACATCCGGGCTGGAGCAGACCTCGCATTCCAATACAACCACCATCCCCTCTATGGGAGACAGAAAATATTTTTGTAAGAGAATCAAGTTAATATTTTTAATAAATCTTGTTGAATATATTTTCTATTTGCGACAACAATACATTTCATTGTGGTATTAATTACAAACACAGAGTACCTGTTAACCAAATCCAATGGCTGTATGTTGCTCACAAAAACATACTCCCACTTTCATATATTTGTAAAATTAGATTATACGTTATATGGAAATAACTGAAGTTAATAAATTCATCCATGTAAAAAAATCATTGAAAGTACACTTACACATTCCTCAGTCATATTTATCACGTGGAATAAGATTCATTGTTATGCTTCTACAATTTCCGCATTTATATAATTGCATAATTTTTTTAATTGCCTATGGTATTTATAAATATTACTGAACTGCAACGTTTTTAGAATCGCTCTTTGAATAACTTTGTTGGTAATTAAAAATTCATGGGCAAAATAACCAATATGAATTAAGATAATGGTGATTTTTTCAAGTACCAATGGATTTCAACAATTGGATTTTATATATCAATTAAAGTTTGTTTAATGTATTTGATTAATGGTCGTACTAACTGATTAAATATGGCGAATATTTTATTTCATTCTATATGGAGGTAAATGGAGTTTCCGGTAAAAAATTAATATAGAACTGTTAAAAAAAATCTTACAATTATTATTATTGCAAGAATGAATCATCTATTTTTTGTTCTTAAAAATATTTGAAATTGAAAATATAATGATTAAGATTTATATTTAAAATTTAAATTAATGATTAAGAAATACATTCGTAGACATCGTAAAAAATCTGAAATCTACATATCTGGACAGCCTAATATTAAATCATGAAAAAATAGATGGCGCTCAAAAATAGTCAGCTTTAAAGAAAACATGCAACTAATTTGTTAGTAGAGAAAAAAAATTACATTTGAAAAGGAACTGTAAGCTACGTGTATCAACTAAACTAATTTCTTACTAGAATTACTTCTACACGTAACTATGTCAGGACGTTTTAATAAAAAAGACTGCAATTCAGTAACAAATAACAAATTTATTCAATATCGCGCTTCTCCATTCTATAACCGACTCTCTCGGTCGACGTACATCAACTCTCTCTTTTTTTGTATTCGCTCTCTAGTGGGCGATTTTATATTTCTCACATTCGGCCAGACTGACCTTACAATTGTCCTCAATTGGTAATTTAAAATTTAAACTTATTTACTAATTAATACAAATTTCTTTAACATTAGCATTGCTACATAGCTAAACAACACAATGATATAAAGCAGTTAATACCAGATTAATTCAAGTTAATAACAACTATATTTACATTAGAGGAATAATCATTATTTTTCATTTACACAAACAAATGTTATATTATCATTAACAATAAATTTACGTTTTCCACTAAAGTAGAAAAATTATCATATAAAGTTTTTTTAAAAAAAAAGATGTTTTAAACATATATAATAATACCATCTAATTTTTTTACTATTAATAAACATTCTGAATACGTACAAAATAATAATAATACAATCTTATTTTTCATTTGTAATTCTTAATTAATACAATTCTTAATTCCAACACAATTATTTATGACAGATGTTTACAATAAAATAAATGAACTTAAAAACATAATAACGTATTCACAAAACAAATTTTAACCAGCTTTCACACACATACTATTTGATAAATTTTTCAGTATACAATAAATCATCTTTGAATTTATTTTTAAAGTCAATATTCTATTATAGAGTTCACTGTCCTTTAATTTGGAAGTTTTTTTTTAAAAAAAAATAATAAAATTGGAATGATCTTACCATTTAGGATTCCTCATTCACCTTTAGTCCTTACGTGTAGATCTATATGGATTGCGTCTAGGGCTGTTTAGAGAATAATTATCATCACTATCGGCACTATCGACATCACTGTCTTCATCCGAATCCGGTTCATTTATCAATGGTTTCAGTTGACTAATATGAGCTGTTGTTACGTAGAAGTGGCCTTTTCTTTTTTCTTCCAGCTGAGTCACTCGGTAGATATCGTTCGGCAATACCTCGGTAACAATAAGGGGGCCTCGATATTTAAATTGTGTCTTCGTAGGTTGGCCTGTAGATTGCGGAGACCTTTTCATCACGACAATCTCTCCTCGTTCAAACGTCATAGCTCTACATCTCCTTTTATCGTAATACTGCTTCATTTTTTGTTGACTTTCTTCAATTTGTCTTCGAGATTCTTCCTGCAGTATAGATGGATCTTTCCAAATCTGAGCTTCTTCATCAGCTAACTTTCTCAAAATTCCATCATTGAATCGTGGAGAATAACCATGGAGCATTTCAAATGGTGTCTTGTTTGTTGATTTGTTGACAAAATTGTTCAAGTTTCTCTCAACTTCTTGTATTTTAGCATCCCAATCTTTATGATCTTGATTTTCCATACCCGTTGTTATGGTAGACAATATGGTTCTATTAACTCTTTCAACCATACCATTTGCACAGGGTCGCTTTGTACAATTGAGTGTATGATGAATTCCATTTTCAGTACAATATTGTTGAAACAGATGTGAAGTGAAACAAGTTCCTCGGTCCGTAATTATTTTCTCAGGTAGACCATAAGTATTTACAAACGTTTTCAGAGCCTTCAGCACATGTGACGTAGATGTACTCTTCACTGGAGTCAATTGGACAAATCTTGTGAAATTATCTATCATGACCAAAAGTTCTTGGTTACCTTTAGAACTCTTAACAAAAGGTCCCAAATGATCCATATGTATAATTGCAAAAGGTCTTTGGCCAGGTTTAATTGGATTCAACAAACCATGTTGTTTTCCTGCCGGCGTTTTGTTCATTAAACATTCAAAGCATTTCGAAATGTGTCTTCGTACATAACGTTTCATGTAAGGAAACCAATACAATTCTTTTATCTTATTTACAGTTCTATCAGCAGAAAAATGTCCCATAAGATCATGAAATTTAATAACTGTACTTTTCCTCATATTCTTTGGTATAACATAGAGAAATTTTTCTTTTCCGTTTTCATTTATGAATCTAAATAATCTGTTTCTTTTGAAGACGTAATTTCTTATAAGCTGTTTTTCTTCTTTTGTTCTATCCTGGTCTTTTTTCTTCAATATTTCTATCAATTTTCGTATTTCTGGATCAGCTTGTTGTATCATCAATATTTGCTCATCTTCACTCAGAGTCAAACAAACTTCTAATTTATCTTCTATGATGGATGTTAATGTATCTTCTGGTTCCAAAACTGGAGCTCTGCTCATTGCATCAACATGAGTCATTTTCTTTCCAGCTCTATGTACTATTTCAAAATCAAATTCTTGTATCAAATTACACCATCTTGCAATCTGAGGATTGCTTGTTTTCTTTGAATTCATGTACATTATTGCTTGACAATCTGTCACTATTTTGAATTTAATGCCTAATAAATACTGTCTTAATCTTTCAAGAGTCCACACAATAGCCATCAATTCGAGCTTGCTTGAATGATATTTCTTTTCAATTTCAGTTGTCTTTTTGCTAACACAATAAACCAACCGCCATTTATTGTTCGATCCTTGTTGTAGAAGTACGCCTGCTAAACCACTAGAACTTGCATCGCAATGTACTTCCGTTTTAGCTTTAGGATCATAATGAGCTATCACAAATTGTTCTGTAGGCTATTTTTCAGAAATTGAAATGACTGTTCTTGCTCTTCTTCCCACTTGAAAGATTCTTCTTTTAGCAAGAGTCGTGAGAGAGGTTCTGCCTTTTGAGCATATCTTTCCACAAATCTCCGAAAATAACCAGGTATACCTAAAAATCTACGAATATCATGAATATTCTTAGGAGTTGGAAATTCTTTTATTGATTTTACTTTTCTCATTCCTGGTTTTATTCCTTCTCCATTAACAATAAATCCTAAAAAGTCTACTTCCTTTTTACCAAATTCACATTTTGATAATTTTAATGTCAAATTAGCAGATCTAAGTCTCTCAAAAACCTCTTTTATTCGTCCAATCATATCAGTCCAATTTTTAGCTGGTATCAGAATATCATCTAAATAGCACAAAACTTTCTTATTTAACAATGGTCCCAATACTTGATACATTAATCTCTGAAATTCTGAAGGTGCATTTGCCAAACCGAAAATCATACGTTCAAACTGACCTGTTTCATCTGGGGTAATAAAAGCAGTTTTTAACTTAGCTTCCTCGGTTAATGGTATTTGTAAATAACCATGAGCTAAATCTAATGTCGTGAAAATATTACATTCACCAAGACATTCTAATAAAACATCAATTCAGGGCAAAGGTAATTTATCTTTAATTGTTTGATTATTTAATTTTCTGTAATCTACTACAAGTCTATCCTCTCCAGTTTTTTTTCGAACTAACAATACTGGACTGGCATAAGGGGATCTTGTTTCGGAAACAATTTTGTTTTCTTTCCACTCCTTAACAATATTCTTAATAGAATTCCTCTCAGCTGCATTTGTTTTATAGGGACGTAAACAAACTGGTTTACTTCCTGGAACTTGATTTACTTCCATCTTAGTTAACGCAGTACAACCTAACTCATTAATATTCAATGCAAAACAATCTCTATAATCATTAATTAATTTCACAATTTCTAACTTTTTATCATAAGAAATAAGAAATCTATAGCTGAAAACTCAAACCTGTCAAAAATTGATAAATTTAACTATTTATTAAGTTTACTAGGAGGAAACGAACGCATTAAAGATAATAGAAGGTTTTTCTTTATCGTCAGAAAATTTCGATGAAGCAATAAAATTACTGTATGAAAGATTTAGTAATTTAGAAAGACTTCCTAATTAATACGCATATGCAGAAATTATTAACTTTATAAGTTGTTCGAAACTCAAATGATAGTATGTCTTTGAGAAAAACAGTTGTCTTTAATTGATACCTGCAATATACAGATAAGGTCATTAAATTTTTTTAAACATAAAAACCGAAACCTTTGGAAAATTGTTACATCCGTTATTAATGAAGTGTGTACCTAAGGACATAACACTTGAGCATTCCCGTAAGGAAAATCATCATTTCTATGTTAAGGACTCATTGAATTTTTTGAAAATCGAAATAGAAAGTAGAGAAACAACGGCGTCACTGAATTTTTTTGATTCTGAAATAAGCTATCATCATTCTACCGGAATTAAAGATTCAACTTATTCCCAATTCAAGCCTAAGCCTCAGTGAAATGACTTGACAACAAAAGCGATAAATATTGTTACAACGGCCCCTGTCTCTAAGACTTCTTTTTGCAACTTTTTTATTAATACGAATCATAATAAAGAAAGTTGTGTGTTCGCTGACGCCAGTTGAGGAAAAACAAAAAAATAATCATTGTTTTATTTGTAATGCAGAAAATTTCCGCAACATGAACAGCAAATCAAAACAAAAGTGTTCTATTCGTAAATCTCGTTATCATGTATCTTTGTTGCTCGTCTATAAGGAAGAAAAGAAATAAATCAAAATATTTTGGTCATTCGAATTTTATCAAACAAATTGTTAAATGGAAAGCAGGATAATAATAAGCGAAATGACATTAGCAATAATTAAATTAAAGATTTATTCAAATATTATAAATCCAATGGTTGACACGGAAACACTAATTTCTGTAATAAGGAATAATTTAGTTTCAGGAAAGTATAAAACTCCTCATGGTATTGAACTTTTAACATGTGCTTTTGGCCAGAGTTTGAAAAAAGCCATTAATTAATTTGCTTTTAACTAAGTGTGAAGATTGTGTAAATTTTGATGAACCAATTAATGTTACATATGCAAAGATTGATAATTTATCAAATGATTTGTTTATATTTTTAAGTACACTAAATGAATTAAAATTTGATATTAATGGTAATTATTTAAGATGTAATGAAATCGATATTGTAGATAGTATTAACTTGCATGATAATGAAATCGAAAATGGTAAATTGAATGATGATAATTTTACATTAAAATGTGATGCCACAGAAGATAATTCTGAATTCGATAATTTGCACGACAATAATTAGAACGTGGATATGTTTTATAATAATAATTTCGATATTATTATATTTCAAGATAATATGAGTATTGACATGCTATGTAGTAATAAAATCGAGTGTTTTAGTAATGTTTTAAATGAAAGTAAAAATAAAAAATGTAATTAAAACTTTCGATAACGAAACTGTTAAATGTTGCCCTACGATATCTGAAAATTTAGTTACCCGATCCCAAGAGACTAATATTAATAATAATGATATGTCAGACTCTGAAAAGTTTCGAAATTAACTCCAGCTTAACTTCTTGTTGGCAAGATGGCCGTAACGAGTTAATAAGTTTCGTATTATTGATAACTTTTTATATCATGAAGATACTATATTAGGTGAGAAAGTTGGGCAGTTAGTAGTTTCGAGTTCTCTATTTCTCAAAGAAAACTTTTCTCAACTTTCACTCAATGTAGTTTATAGAAAGGACATCTTCTTTTGAAAAAAAATAATAATAAATGAATATTGTTATTTATTGTGATTGAGAGAGTTGAAGAAAATAAAGAAGCGCCTAACTTTTGTCTACTTTGCCTTTTGGTTGAATTATGTGTCACCCATTATTAAATCCAGATATTAATCTCATACTTCTAAACATGTTGAGGAACAAAGCATACAGCAGCGAAGCTGCTTTTACTTCTTCGTCTTGATGTATTAAATCGGACAGTAAGGAAAAGAAATAGGTAGGAAGAGTCTGGTGACTAAGAGAGGAGGGGGAGAGGGTTCGTCCGAAAGGCGAACGCTCATTGGATGGTGGCTACAAGCCGTCATGAGAAAAGAGAGAAGAGGAATAACTTTTCGAATAAGAAATAAATATTTACAATTTGGAATGGAAATGGCTGGACAGAACCGCGTCACTGAGGTAATGTGCGGCCAGCGGTCTGATTTTAACATCCTCTGCTAAGTTAGTGCAATGGAAAATTTCATTGAATTTTGCCTCTTTGCAGTTCTCAGCTTCGTTGAAGAATTTAATGTTAAGCTTGGCAATATGTTGTGAGAGGTAATCAATCATCAGGTCTCTGTGAATAGAATTATTCGTTAGGTAATAAGGTGCTCCGAGAAGGCTGCGCAGCATTTTATTTTGGAAAGTATTGTGGGATTTGATTGTGGTTTTGTCTGCAGTACACCAAGCTGGGGATGCATAAGTTATTATTGGTCGGATCATGGAGGTGTAGATAAGTTTTTTCAGTTTGATGTTAGCGTTACTTTTATAGCCAATTAATGGTCGTAGATGTTGAAATGCAGTATAAGCTTTTGTGATTTTCTTTTTTACGTGGGGTTTCCATGATAAATTTTGGTTGATGGTGAGGCCTAGGTATTCGGCGTTTACGACAAATGGAATTTCTTCTCTGTACATTGAGAGGACCTAGGTTCGGGTGGTTCTGCTGCCTGGTTTCTTTATAATAACAGTATTTGACTTGCTGGTGTTAATCTCTATCTTCCATTTATTGCACCATTCCTCGATGCTGTTTAGCTTTGTCTGTAATTTGGTGATGGCCAGATCTACAGATTTGACTTCTGGATGATGCCCGTGTCATCCGCGTAAAATGCGGTGATGCTGTTGTGATCAGAGCGATGCACAGGGAAATCAGTGGTGTAGAAGAGATAGAGGATGGGCCCTAGGATGCTACCCTGGGGGACACCAGCTTCAATCGGTCTATGTGATGAGAGAGTTTTATTGATTTTAATGCGAAAGTTACGCTGTGACAGATAATTTTTGATGAGTATGATTAGGTTTTTGTTAAAATTTAGGTTTTGTAGTTTGAAAATCAGCCCATCATGCCATAACCTGTCAAATGCTTTGGAGATATCAAGCATGACGAAAATTGATTTTTCTTTGTTTGCAAGACCTCTTCCCATGAATTCCAAAATTCGGGCGAGCTGTTTGGTGGTTCTGAGATTTTTTCTGAACCCGTACTGTTCGTTTGGGAGACTTGTTAGATAAATTTTAATTCTTTGGTAGATAATTTTCTCAAATACCTTTCCAAGAGAGGAAAGTAAACTGATTGGCCTGTAATTAGATGGCATCACTAAGTCCTTTTTCGGCTTGGGAATCATAATAATGATAAATCTCAAACTCTGAGATTTCGTTAAATAGCAAATACAAATGCACGTGTTGAAAACGCATATGTTGGAAAATACAAACAATACAAACGTGATACAAACGCATATGTTGGAAAATGTATAGACGTAAAAAGTTATTCTAAATTTTAATATTTGCCACGCTGGAGGAATTTCGTATAAATTAATTATAAAAACAAGAAAGCAAGATCATATATATATATATATATATATATATATATATATATATATATATATAATTATAATTAACTATTTTTTTTAATCTAAAATGAAATTCAGAATTATAAAAAAAAATTATAAATAATAATTAGTTTTTAAAAATATTTTCTAAGTTTTTGTAAGGATATAAGTGTTAAATTTTCAACCAAACGTAAATATTAAGTGTACCAAGTTAGTCAGTTTTATTTTTTTATTCAGTTGAAAAGCATTCATGATATTGCAGTTTTATGATTGATTTATTTTGAGAATTATTAATAGTACAATGTGTGATTTGATGTCAAGAAATTTTCACTCTCTCTCTCTTATTGTATTCATTAATTTAGGTAACACATTTATTTGCAGTCTGCATGGAGCACAAATTCTTCAATCCATAAGTTATGTTAACATTTTTCACAACTCTTGACATTCAGAAACATTGAATTGTTATAAAAAAAATTAAGAGTTTATTTACCGAAAATTGTAACAAAACACTTAAAATCACCGAAGAAATCATCAAACCGGAGTACTCTATTTGATTCTGTTTGAACGCAAGAGGGCGCTGATCATCGTTGCAATTTATAATTTTTACATAACTAGTCTTTCTTCGTTTGGTAGTTGTAGGAGCATCTTGTTTCTCACATTAAGAAGTTTTAACAACCTAACGAATTTGTGATTATTTTTTCTTTTATTTAATATTTTTTTAACCTTTAATTCATTTAGAAAGTGTCATTTTTTTTCTGGGACCCATTTAGTTTAAGTTTTTGGTTGTTCGAATTTTATTCAATCACCAAATGATGATTTTAATAGTTTTAATTTAAAATCCAGAAATCTTATATAGATTAATCTTATATATGGATCAGTCTAATATGAATAAAAACTATTCATGACTAATAAAATATTAAACTTAAAATAAAAAAAAGGCTGGAAAAAACTACATATCTATAATTTATTTTTAATTCCTACTTACAATTTCGGTGTTAAGAAAAATTTTGTTGGGTGGGAAGTTTATTGTCCTGCAACAAATTGCACTTCAAAGGTACTGGCGAATTCTTAATTACCGATTGAGGTGCCCATTTTGACAAATTTCCATTTGAGATGCTTATTTAATTCTTATTCTAAAAGGATCTGAGATGAATTAGGTAATACTGCATTATGCACACATTGCGCAAGGCAGCTCTTGAAAAATAATCGCCTCCCTCTCTAACAAAACTAGATCCATGATAGGTACAGACGCCAGGTAAAATCAGTGATTCGATAACTACAGTGTGATAACAGGTGAGTTGAGGTTGGGCTATCCGGAGGACCGCCCAAGTATACGCGGAGAAAGGGCTACAAACTTTATGCTATTTCACTTAAACATATAAAAAACTTTTTTTCAATTCTTAGGCTTTTATTTTTATTAATTGATTTTCTGATAAAGATGTGCTATTTGAACATATAATAATAATCATTATTAAAAAGAGAAAATCATTTTTGGCGTGAAGAAGTTGATAATTTTTTTATAAACATTTTTATAATTTTCCGATTGAGTTTATTGTATTTTTTTTTTTTTTTAATTTTCTATTCTTTGTCTACTATGAATAGAATCCTTTGATATTGCCTCTTTTGTTCAGATTTCTTAATAAAGATCAAAAATAATGAAGCAGACTATATTTATCTCACTTAATCAAAAATTATGAAAATTGAATTGGAATTTTTTAAAACTTTTTGATTTTGAGAGGCTTTTGGCAAATTTTCAACCTTAAATCACTTAACAAAACAATGGAAATAAAATATTCTTTTTTTATTTATAAAAAATCTCTTGTTTGGAATTCCGTGAAAGGATAAAGGGTTATTATTCGTTTTGTCGGTTGTGTATCACAAGCCTGCTTTCATGTTAAAAAAAAATCACTGACGGTATTACAGATAGTTGTTTTATTTCGTCCAAAATGGAAGTGCAGCAATTTTTTTCTTTAATTAAAAGTAATCGAAATTTTGCAATACAAGAAATTTTTATCTAGAGGAAAGCTAAATACTGTTAATTAATGGGAAAAAAA
>JAPDSC010124406.1:0-15700 GCA_026290005.1 Latrodectus geometricus | reverse complement strand
GTTCGAGCTCTACGCACCATTACCACGGAACTCATTATATTAAAGCTATTGATTAGAGTTTTCATTTAAATAGTTTAGATAGATAATAGAACCTTTAATTAATAACTTAATGACAGATTTAAAGAAAATATTTGGTAATTTAAGAACCAATCCTTAATTTTTCGAATTATTAACTTTTAATAATAATAAATTGGAAAAATATTAATATACTTTTAATACTTTATTCAAAAAAATTTACATATTACATGTTTAGAATTTCTGAACATTGATCCGCTAATTATCAATGTTCAGAAATTCTTTTGAATGATGCAACTATTCCTTTTGCATTTACATTGTATTTCAATCATTAATTATATGTAAATGTGAAAAAATTTAATGCTTTTAAAATGCAGTTTTATTATATATATATATATCACGTTGGATTCATGGATTTCATAACTATTCTTTTCTGTATAAGTTATATTCTGAAAAGTAATGATTGGTTTAAAATTGAAAGACTAAGTTAAAAACCAGCAATGCTAAATTGGAAAAAGTTTTCTTATACAATAAAGTTTTTGCATGAATCAATTAATTTTTTCCATTTAATCATTTTACCTTAAATCAATGCATTATTAATATCAAAATCAATTTGCATTTTTCAGCTTTTGAAAATGTGAGTGTGTGTACCATCTACAAACAAATAGTATTTGAAACAAAAATCCCATATTACTTATCAAGATTTATATTATTTTTTATCTTTTAAACATATTATTGATAAAATTGTTAAAATTAGGGGGAATTTGTGAAAAAATTATTTTGTATGAAACAGTCAAATGCAAGTAGTGAACTTCAGTAAATTTGTCGAGAACTTAATAAAATATTTTTTAGAGTAGCATCATTTTTCTTACTGAAATAATGTTTATTTTTTCAGAGAGAAATAAGATGCTACTTTTACATTTTTACTCATTTTAACTCCTTAACAAAAACGTTTATGGTAAGAGATATATGTTTATGAATATCAAGGTTGTAGTCTTGTTTCTGGTCAGATTATCAATTATCAAATATGAAGGATAGGGAAATAACCATTATATAGATCTTAATGAATTTTAACAATTTTTACCTTGCCATAATAATGAATATTATATATTAATACTAGATGAAATTATATTCTTCCCCGCACCTCCAGCTTCTCATAAGTATTGTTACAAAAATTTGTATCTTTGTATAGTTCTGTTTATTTTATAAATGTTATTTTATTTTTTAAATTTAATTAGTTTTTACTTTAAGTTACTTACTGTTAGCAGTGTATTTTACCAAATATGATATAAGGGGGCCTGAAATGATAATTTTAAACTAAATTCCTGCGTCCTTAAAAAATCAAAATTATATAAGCTTATATAAATTCAATTAAATAAAATTTGCATTATTATCTTTTTCTTGAATAAGGAATATTATATTTCAAAACATTTTCTATCATTACGCTATAAAAGTGACTCTTGTTTTATATATTTTATTAACTGGTTACTATGTCATGTAAAATAAAAGTATTGATATAGGCATTATAAATAAGAATGGTGCACACAAGTAATCATTGAAACCAAATATTTTGCTTTGTTTACTATTTGAAAAATCTCAATAATGTTAAGCTTTGAACTTCATTATAATTGCAATATGATTAAATTTTCAGTGTTTTAATCAAAAAAATTTTGCTCAATGTTTACAAAAATTTTTGAATATTTTACAGCAGAAGATTATTTTTATCTGCACAGATTTTGATTTTAATCAGCACTTATTTTTTTTAGAATTCCTTTTTCAGCTTTGAAACTCTAATGATAAATGAAGATATCCTGTATTAAAAGAAAACAAAAAATTTATTTCAAATATATAATGTAGTAATAAAACCCTCGATTAAGATAAAAATATACGAAAAATTTTGAGATAAATAACAGATTTATAATCGAAATAATGAAAAAAAATGCAGAAGTTTTAAACTGAGCTTCGGTTGAGAAAATATTTTGCTAGATTTTATAATGCAAAAATTCAACAATATTTTAATTCGCATTAATGCAAGATAAATTATAAGTTGTTGTTTTATAAAAAATAAATAATCAGGAAGTTTTGGGTAAATAAGTTTTATTGCAAAATAATGAATGTGTTCTTAAATAATTATTTTCATACATATAACTAAAATATTAGAATATGATCAGCAAGTTCTATAATTGTAACTACAACATACATTTAAATACCAAAATTGTAAGAAAATTGCAATTAAAAGGGAAAAGGAAACTTTTTGATAAATATTTATAACGAACAGATTTCACCTATTTAGACTTTTATTTTCGATATTATTTAACATTGTTTTAGTTTTTTTCCTCAAATATCTAAACTATATATTAATCTATATTATTTTCTAATTTAAGTATCAGAAACGATTTTATAACTCAAAATACGTTCATGATATAAATATAAATAGATTTGTTTATTAGGAATAAACTGAAATGGGGTAATTAATTTTTCAATTTCTTTATTTTTTCCCTAGGTGGTTTAAATATTGTTTTATATATACAATATTTTTTACAAAAATTTATAATTATAGTCTAATAAACACAACGAATATATCAAATATACACTATTTAATGTTGATATTTAAATTTAAATATTAATTTCGAGATTCAAATGAATTGATATTTGTTTGGGGAAAAAGTAATCCACTCATCATTTTTTCGTTAGATGGCTGTATTGATCGATATCTCATAAAATAGCGAGCAAAAAATTTCAGATTTATGCTCATTGGAAAATTATTTCTGTAAAAGAAGTAATATATATATATATATATATATATATAAGTTAATAAGTAATTAATAAGTTAGTTAATAAGTTAATTAGTAAATTAAGTAAAATAATATGTGTACTCTATTATACAATTTCATATAATAAAATACACACATTAGGTATTTTATAATTTTTAAAAGTAAAAAAACAAACTATTTGTAACCATATAATTTAATTTTTGATTTGGTAAATAAAAAATTCATATTACTTACCTTTTTTATTTATAATTCGTTTTTAGTTTGGAGTGTTTAAATTTTTGTTGAAATATCATATTTGTAAGAAATTAGAAGCTCTTTCAATATCATAAATTGAAGAAAGCAATAGAAAAATAAGTTTGAAGAGAAGTTTTGCAAAATCCATGGAATTATAGATATTTTAATAAAAAAATTAAGTAAAATAATTAAAAATTAAGTAATATAATTAAAAATAAAGCATTAAGTAAATTTCTTCTAAATATTTTCCTACATAACACCGTCTTCGGTTAGTATTAATTTATGGTCCATTTTAATTGATTTTGAGTTTAATATATTGTTATAAATAAATTAATAATATATACCACAAGGAGGTAAAACTTGTTATACATTAAGTTCATCAAACACATAAAAAATAAGGTTATATTTTGAAGATTTTTCCTTCTAATCTTTATGGGTTGCTTATTCTGAAACATTTTATTATATTAAAATTTGAGTTTCAAAAAACTCAAGTAAATAAATTTATTTACTTGAGTTTTCATGCAAAATACTTGAAAATTCATGGAAAGCTGTTTTATTAAATGCAATCACAATAAAGGAATGCTTTCATTGCGATAATTTTGGTGGTGAAAATTTTTTATTATTATTACAGCTTATTTAATTAAATAAGGCTTACATGCAGTTTAAAGTATAGTAATTTTTTTAGAAAATTTAGGAGTTACTTTTTTATAAGTGAAGCATTTTAAAACTTTTATCATAAAATTATATGATAATTTTAATCTGTAAGTTCATTTTATACTTAAACTTTATAAGTTACCTATTTTTTTGTAGCTAAAAGAAGCCAATAATTATTGAAAGTTTTTACTTTTCTACTGGAATGCTTGAAGCGTGAGACTTGCATACTTTATCAGTATTTTAGAAATAATTAAAGTATAAACTTTAAAAATGAAATGAAAAATTTAAAAAAATGATAATAATCTTAATTTAATAAATTATTTACAGTAGTAAATATTTGTTTAGTTAAAAATCTAAGCCATTATAATTAAAATAATATTGATTTAAGCCATATCTACTTGATATAAAACACATAATATTTACAATGCTGAAATATTACAAATACTCTCTTATTGATTTCAATTAATACGTTATTAGATTTTCCAAATAACAAAAATTGCACATAAGACATTTACTATAAGCAATATGTAATAAACTAAAATGAGATTTTATTCAAATGAAAGCAGCGAAATGATGAGAATGACTATCAATATTTACAGATAAGTTTACATTAAAATATCACAACTTCAGTTCGATTTAAAAACATTTCAAAATGAAGATGAAAATTGAACGAAGGTAACATCTACATATGTCCGCCATGTTTCTTGCCTATCCGATAGAATGTACGCCAACCATAACCTTGTCTAGATTCAATTTGATTGTTTTGACGCTCACTTTCTTCGTCATCTTCTTCACTATTTTCATAGCTATCAGCTTCAACTTCCTTTTCCTTGACATTCTTTTGCCCGAAGTGGCCGTCGTCATGGTGGATATACGCTTCGGGTGCTTTGTAAGCAGAATGAAGGAGAACGTTCGCAGGATTTAAATCTGCTGTGCCTGGTTCATTGGTTTTTATGTGAGCACGAAAACCGTTATGGTCGGCTATGTAATGAACCTCTCGGTATACGCCGTCGGGGCCGGTGTATCCGTAACTCCCACGCACTGTTCCGTGTCCGTCACTTTCTTCCTTCTTATAATGAGAACCATGGCCGTCTTTCACGTCATAGTCGTAACGATAAGGTGACGGATGATTCTGCAAGAATATCACTGTCATAAAATGTTTGTATACGTTATATACTAAATAATAACAAATTATATGTAATATTATTTTAGAATATTTGTGTAAGATTTTATTAATTAATAAATATTGAGAAAAAATATATATATTAATTATAAAAATTAGTAAACTTTAATTAATTACAATGTTATAATTTAACTATTTATTGTTACAAGAGTATATTTCAAATATTAAGATCTTAGCATCAAAATGGGAAACAATTTAGGTTTAAATTTTGATATTCGTATAAATTCAATTTAAATGAAATGAAATTCTAAATACAAAATAATTGTTTTTTACGTACGTTTTCTTCATGTCTGCGTGCAGCAGTGACGAAGGTAATGAAGAGAGATAACACCAAAATCTGTAAAATAGTCATTTAAAATTGAATTGATTAGAGAAGTTATTTTCATTTAAGAATTTCAAAACAAATATAAATTTAATTGTTTTATTTGGTTAAATTCATTCAATCTATATCAAGTTTTAATTTTGGAAAGAAGAATTTTTTCAACAACTGTTTGTCTATTTTAAACAAAAACTGTTGAAACATCCCTTTTAATAATATAATATAAATATAAAATGTTTTTAATAAAATAAAGTTCTCGACTGAAATCATTTTATTGCACTGTCAGTAAAGTAAACGTGGAATTCAAGTATTTATTTCAACAAGATTAATAATTGATTTCCAATGCCTCAACTAGATAAACTACTTTTAGGTATATGTGTGAATAATAGCATTTCTTGTCAGTTTAAAGATACATAAAATTAATTAGGTAGTAAATTTAGTTTTTCTACCGAATTTTATGGAAATTGTTTTTCTAAAAACAAAACTCATTATGATATCATTAAAACAAAAAACTGTATTAAACAAAATTCACTTAATTTAAGAAACTTAAATTGTTGAGAAAGTATACTTGAAAAGCTTGAATACTAATAAACAAATTACTAACAGTTTGTATTAGCATAATAATTACTAACAATTTGTATTAACATAATATTTGAAGTAAAGCGTATTAATAAATAAAAATGGATTGTTTTCTAAAACTATTTGTTAATTTTATAATTTACTTTGAACTTTAAAAAAAATCATAGCTTTTTTTAAAATTTATTTCTGAATAAAAAAATATGAAACTATATTATTTTACAAGAACAATTTTTTATAAAACATAAGCTTACCTTAGAAAACATTTCAGGAACTGCTTTTCTGACTTTCACTGGTTGCAAACTAAATCACTTCTGAGTGCTTGTTACTGTTTATGTAACTTAAATAGAAATTCCAACTCCAGGCAGTGAGACTCAAATGGATTTTAAATAATCTAATAAGATAAATTGCATGTTGACTGACGATTGCCTTCGAGCTAGGATACATTAACCGGCGAAATCACATCATTTAAGTCCACTTTGCGCGAAGAATGAATACGAAGGCAAATTTAAACAGGAAAAAAATTATTTAAATAAGAAACTTTAGCGAATTTGAATACGAGTAATCTTTTACTTACATTTACTTAAATGCTCCAAAAATCATATTGCTGACAAACAATTTATTGTGAGAAACATGTTCTGAATAATAAATCATATTTGGTATTGAATATGCCATTTCCGGATATCGCAAAGACAATAACAAAATATTTACAACCTAAAATAGTAACTAGAATAAAAGATTATATTCAAAGAATATATAATTCACCTTTGCCTTCCTTGCCCAGGGGATAGTCCTGTGGCAATGTTTAATACGAAAAATTTAGAAAGGAAAATTTCCTTTTAGAGTGCAATAAATACTTTTGCTTCTCCTTGATAAATGATTTTAATATTAAAGGCATGAATTCTAATTTTGGGATGGAAGATATTGTTTTCTAAATGTATAAACATTTAATAGTTTGATTTTCAAGATAAAAATTTTAAATATTATGATTGAAAATAATAACTAAAATAAGCGATTGAACGAAATATGATTATAATTTTAAAGAGTAAGTTTTATGAATAATATAAGATAAAGAAATAGTTTATAGTGTGACGAAAACCAGATTGACTGACATTTGTATTCCGATTCTTTGGAGTTTACAACAGCAAGACAAATTATTTTATATATCAGTCTGAAATTAGGCAGAAATCAGTTTTTAATATTTTCACAAAAGGATGCTTTTCAATTTATTGATTACAAAATATAGTACATGTGGATGGTTATATATCTCTGTTATCAAAAATTAAAAATTTCGTAAATAAGAAGTTTGTCTTTCATAATGTCTTACGCTTACTACAGATTTTGATTCTTGGAAAGCTTTTCATTGGGAATATGACGTCAAAAGTACTACAAACTTTGCCACATACCATAGAGTTTGACATGTTAAACATTAGTAGATATTTTAAGGTAAGCAATTATGTTAAGTTTAATAATTTTGGCAGAGAAATTCCATAGTTATATAACTTTTTAAAACTTTTTCAAAGAGACCAAAATTTTATTTATCATATATTTAATTTATATTTATTTTTAAATTATAAAAAATATTATATCTTGTGATGGTACTGTCACATTTCCATATATTTTATTTTCCATGATTTAAAATGTATTGAATTTAAAAAGATTATATTTTCCGGAATTTATAAATTTCATGTATTAAATTACCACTGAATTACGTAAATAATTTTTTACTGCTAAAAATTAAAATATAAATAGATCACAATAACATCTTTAAAATTTTATATTAAAATACATTCTTATTATAAAAAATAAGTTCTTTAAAATTAGAAAAACAGTTATGTCGTATTCAAAAAGTGATTTTTATGTACATATGCATTTTATATACTATAGGAATTTTATATACATAAGGAGAAGCTTTTAACAATACGATAGGGTATAGTTGAAAATTTTGTTAATCATAATATGGTGTATATTATACTAAATATTTTTTATCATTGATTTTATGCTAATATTTCAATTTAATTAGAAGAATTTAAGACAATAGAAAATTTTATTGTTGTTTCTAACAATATTATAATTTTTGTTCAAATGTAAAATGTTTAAAAATACTTATGATTTAATAATGAAATGAAGCTATAAAAATAATTATATGAGCTATATTAAATTTTTTATAGTTGGACTTTTGCTTATAGCGAGACATATTAGTTTAAGTGTTACATTACATGTTTTCTGAATAGAAACTGTAATCCTTATAGAATTAATTTATGAATACTTTTACTTTAAAAACAAAGAATTGAAAAAACCACTCAATCGTTAATACAAGTGCGAATAAATTTTCTCAAAATCACTGTCTATTATAAATATCAAAAGTTAAATCGATATAATTTATCATCAGTCGTTGAAAGTAATTTAGTAATCAAAATCAAACAAAATTATTATCATTTTGCAGGTAATGTAGCATGACAAAAATGTTCAAGTCACAAGAATAATGTGAATGTGTATTTGAAAAATACGCAATTTTATAACTTTTTGAGCAAGCAAGTGAAACAAATTATTTTATAAAAGTATATTGTTTTTAAGTCCTAATTTTTATACGTTAAAACGAACTTATATATAATTATATTTTAGTAAATAAGAATAATAATAGCATTATAAAACGGCAACGAATATGAAAGCTCGGAAAAATAAAATAGACTTACATACATTGTTATTAAGACTATTTTATTCTAAAACAATAATTTATAAAATATAAAACCACTAGCAGTATTTTTTTGCATATTTTGGCAGGAAATAAATGTCTATGTGCTTTTAATGATGTCCATGTTGATGATGTCCTTGATGGTGATAAACATGCTGGTGTCCATGTTGATGAACAGAATGTGGGGCATGATGCTGTTGATGATGGTGTTGGTGTCCATCATAATGAGGAGTATGTTGGGCGTTAGAGTGAAGTTTAACATGAGCAGGATCTTGATTAGCAGTTCCTTGCTCATTAGTTTTCACAGTTGCTCGGTAACCATGGTGATCAGCAATATAATGAACTTCACGATGAATGCCTTTGTGATCAGTGTAACCATAACTTCCTTGAACATGACCATGGCCATCTCCTTGTTCTTTTCTGTAGTGAGATCCATGGTGATCTTTTATATCGTATCCGAAATGATAGGGTTTTGGGTGATGATGGTGATGCTAGTAAAAGGAACATTATTTACATTAGTTAAAGGAATATTATGTTTCGCCGTTACAAAACGAATTTTAATGACATAAGCTTTGATATAATGTTTAAAAAATAGAAAATATGATTTAGAAAAACGTTTTAAAAATATATTGTTTTTGAGAAACGCAGAAGTGTGGGATGAAATGTTGCAATTTTCATTGCATAAGATATCACCACTTGAAACTATGTTTGTAGTATAAAATCGCATCTTAAGGAAATAAGAAAATAAAAAAAATTATTAACATTCTAAAATGATGGAAACTTTTCATCTGCTTAAAAATTATTTTGAATTATATAATTTTGGACACTTTTTACTCAATTCTACAAAGTTAGAAAGATTTATATGTAATTTTATAAAAACCAGTTTTTATTATTTTCATATTTTTTTTCAAATATTTTACTAATTCCAATGCTAACTGATAATAAATAATAACTAATTCCTAAAAGTGTATAACCATGCCTATCATTATCAATATGTTAGTTTATCCCATTAGAAATATATGTATGAAAATATTTTGTTGAATGTTACTTACTTCCTGGTGTCCATGTTGAGAAGCTGCAACAACAGCACACATAGCAATGAATAGAATAATCTAAAATGTAAATAGTCTATATAACTCTTATTTAAATTTAAGGACTACTGTAAGCATACATTCGAAATTTTGGAAAATAATTGAATTTGCAATGATAATGAGCTATATATATTTCACTTTATTAAAAACCCATTGACTTCATAAAAAAATTAAAACATTTTAAGAATTTGGTTTTTTGATTTTGGATAGTCTACATTTAAAATTATGACTACAGAATATGAATACTAATTATAGTCTTAAATTGAATATACTTTAGCACGTGTCAATTTTTTAGCTATGATGCCAAAGTGAATGTCTATTTTGTAATTAGAATTAAATAAGCGTAGGTCTTATAAATATATAAATGAATACATTATTTTCGAAATTTAAGAATACCTTTGTATTTAACAAAATGAATTTTTTTAAGGAAAATAGTTAATAAAATATTAAATATTTGCAAAATAAATTGTTTATAAATATTCACAAAAAATAACTATAATATTAACATTCAGTCAAAGGTTTTTAAGAAATAAATATTATATAAATTATTTCCAATGTTTTATAGTGAAAAATAGAATGAGGTATTAATTTCAGGAAAATTTGTTCATTAAATATTTAAAAAATTTATTATTTGTTTTTAAAACGGCTTGTTTAAAATACACTTAAATACAAAGTTATCTATCATCTTTATAAAATATAAAATATTCTGACTCTCCAAATCAAAACTCATTGGGATATTGTTAAAACAAAATGTTTACTATCAAAATATGCAAAACACAAAGTAAAAGTTACTTATAAAAAACATTATTGCTTATTTTATTTACTCTCTACATTTTAATAAATTTTAAAAGCAGCTCCAAATCAAAAAAAAAAAAAAAATTAAAAAAAAAAAAAAGAAAAAAAAAGCAATATTCCGTGGGACATTTCATAAAATATGCCTTAAATATGACAAATATAAAAGGAAAGATAAAAATTCCAAATTTAGATAGAATATGTAAATGCATACATTAATTTGTTAAAGTACTATAAAGAAATACTAAAAAACCTTATTGTCTTCAGTCCCTATACTATTCACTATAAAGTATTAAACATCTACAAAGTTTTATTAGTTTATTAGAAAATACAAGCATTGAAAAACAATTCAACATTACCTTGTAGCACATGTTATAATATGAAACAGAAATATAAATGCTATCTCAAATCAAAGAAGTGAAGTATGCGATTGATTTGACACTGTCAAATATTTATATATACGAAAATATAATGCGGTGTCACTAGGTACGCCATTGAAATGTGTTACACATTCCACAAGCATGATCATGAACTTTAAAAGAGAATAGGTCAAATTTACTTTTAATCTCAGCTGTTAAAAATAAATAATAGATTTATTCAAGCATTAAAAATCGAAGGAAATGGGAGCACAAATATATTGCTGGTTTAAATATTATCACTTAATTAAAGTTCAACAGGTAACGCTCTAAAATAATTAACACACTTTCCCTATTTTCATTAACTCTTTAACTATTTTAAATTAATTTAGCCTTTTCTAAAATAACCATTAATGATAAAAATTTATAAGCATTTTTTTCATGTGAGAATCTTTTCTTGGCATTATTGTTAGTTTTATTTTTATTATGTGAAATAATTCATTTCAAATTTTATGTAATAACGCTCATATATGTCTCCCAAGAAGATATTTTGATATTTTTAATTTTTGATTTTTTTGAGAAAAAGTATACGTTATATATATATATATATATATATATATATATATATATATATATATAAGCACCTTTATTTGCAATTATGAATGTAGAATCATTTACCTAAATTTTTATTATTTTAATTAAATCATTACCACATTGCCATTAAAGAATCATTTACCTAAATTTAGTTCCAGTTTCTCATTTTGATATTTCTCATCTAGATATCCTCATAAATTATTCAAAATTTATGACTGTGTAAAATGTAGAGTTTGTATTCTTAAGTTAATCCAGTACATCCTGTGCAACATTGAATTATCAGTCGCACGCAACATATAATAAAACTTGTAGAAAATTATTAGATTGATGATTTCATTTAGTAGGTGAAAATTAAATATTGAGATAAACCATGTATTATCTACTTCTGATTTGAACTATTAACTATTAGCATTGAATAATGTAATTTATTGCAAAAAAGTGATGATGATGATGTGTGTATTTCAGCAGTAAAATTTATAAGAATAGCCATTATATTTTCTTGTAGGTAACACTCAAAGTAGTGTATGATCTTGTTTTATAGAATGAAAGATAAAATATGTAAATGTAAATATTGATGTAAATATTTTATAAGGAACTTTTTATAAATATGATTATATTTAATTTTAATAATATTATATTGAAATACATTCAAAAATTTTATTTTAAGAGACTTTAAAATTAATTTTGATAATTGTTACAATGATATTCTATTCAATATTTAAAATCACACAAAAAACATAAATAGGCATCAGAAATAACGCAATTTAATATGCTTTTAAAACTCACAAGTGAAATTAGTTTTTTAAATTAAGGAAAATGAACAAGGAAACAAGTATTTTTTAAAATTATTTATACAATTATGTCTTGATAAATTATAATACACAAAATTGTAACAATAAGATAAATAAAAAATATACGTGATTGTGTTGAAACAATTGAATTTCAAAACTAAAATCAGTTTCAATGCACACATATTCTTTTAAAATGATAAGTAAATTATGAATTCATAAAATAACTAGTTAAAATTTCTTTATTTTTTAACTAGATTAATGAGACTAAAGAAACATTTAGGATATTTAACTGGAATCTAGAATTGTAAAAATTCCTGAATCAAATTTTGAAAATAGAATTCAATGCATAAATACATTTGTTAATTTCTTCATAAATGGGTTTTGACTTTTAATTTGCATTTTTGTAATAATTAATTCGTTTTCTTCAAAAATTTATATTTTTCTTCAAAATTGTAGGTATAAAAATATCATTCTTATAATAAAAGTCTAAATTTTATCATATTAACATATGCAAAATATCACAGTTACATTCGAAATAATTTTGTTTTGAATCTGTACCGTAAAAAGGTTTTTAAATTAATCATTTTGAAAAATTCAATAATAGAGATAATTTATATTCCAGTATTTGAACTTTCGTATCTTTTCTTTCAAGCATACAATATTAGTTATTTTTATCCAAAATATAATTTGTTATTTTTACTTAATAGAAATTAAATTCAAAAATCTTATCAGGAGCAGATATTATGTCATTAAACTGAATTCATGTGAATAATAAGTGAGTCTCTAATTTTTGTTTATAACCAAATAATATTGGATTCTATAGATTGACAAAATTTATGCCTAACAATGCTATATTTAGGAAATAATAAAAATCATTATGAAATATTTTAATGATAATTTCAGTTTAAACCACATAATCAATTTATTTAACTCAATAATCAATTTATTCAATGGTCAAATATAGTATTTATTTAGTAGGTTCACCATAAATATAGTAGACAAGTTAAAGTTGCATACATTGATAGAGCAATAATATTCTAAACTTTAAAGAACTCAAATACTTCTTAATTTGCTTAAATGATTCTATTCAGAAATTCAACAAACTTCTTTAATTCTATAAACTTATATCAAAAACTACATTTTACTTGATTAGCTTTACTAGAGTACTATTATTGGAAATATGATGCCTACTTTTTAAAAAATGGATAGAAATATATTAGGAGATAATTTTTATTAAATTCTTCTATCAAGATAAATTATGATTCACTATTTAAGTTGTAAAGAAGATAGTTGAGAAATATAAAGTAAATTATAAAATTTTTATAAATTAACCTATGCTAATTAAGTTCTCTGCAAAGTAAATAATTTATAAATAATCTTAAAACAAATAAAAGACAAAGTTAACGTAGTTATTTGAATTTATGGATTTTATAGATAATGGTATTTTGCTTTGATATTATAAATATTTTTTTCTTAAATAAATCTTGCTTCCAAATGAAAAATTGGAATTATTTGTCCTATTTATTTTGACAAATTTACTTTATGATTAATGTTTAAATATGTATCGATCTATATATCTGTAAGTTTTTGCGCACAAACGGATGATAAATTCAGAATTTGGGACAATTAATAGATTATAATGGTAGCTGTGGAACAAAATATAACTGAATAATTAATATTTTTTCAGTTATTTGAACTGCAGTTGTTCATGAAAATGTTTATAAATACAAAAGACTCAGCAAGAAAACAGACAAATCATGCTTTTTTTTATCAAAACTGTTTTAACGAATTTGAGGAAGCTAATCTATGTTGAATGGGACATATGGAAAACCTATAATGCTTTATATTTGATGGATGTAATAATTTTATACAGTAAAAGTTAAAATAAAATACATTTCACAATTGAATTTATTTTTATTCGATTGAAACTTTGAAACAAATATTAATGGAGCAAATAATATCATAGAAATAAGTTAATCCTTGATTTGGTTAGCATCAACTATTACAAGAACATGCTTTGTTAAAATTTAAAAAAATTATATATTTTTAAAAAATAATATTGTCAACTTTATTTTGAAAATTATAATAATTTCTTCTTAAACCAGAATTATCAAAGGATTTGGTAATCAACCAAAACCGAGAAATGTCTGAAGATTATATTTTGTGATAATGCATACTTATTACGGAATAATAAAATAATACACTTAAGAAAATATTTAAAAATGGAGTTAACTACAAAGAAATGAAAATCTTCATGTAGTATTAGGTGTGATAGTTGTAAAATTTGAAGACAAAATCCTAGTAATGACTGTTTGTATATTCAACATTGTATAATAAAAAAAATAATTCTTATTAAAGAATTTTTATGCTTTTTATCGAGCAGATAAACTTTAAATCTAACTAATTAAAAGCTTAAATTTTATAATATCTGATGAATGAAAGCTAATCATTTCACTTTTGAATAACATCTAGGTTTATTACAATCATGTAAGATGTATGATTGATGTAACTCACATGATAGTCATATGATACTCATTATGTAGAGAGAGGAATTATGATTCTAAAGATAATGTTGTCATATTATCTTTACATGATTGGAAATATCATGTAATTTGGAAGTGACTTTAGGTCAGTATAATAATAGAAATGACTACAAAAATAATTTCAATATATGAAAATTTTATTTTTAAAATCAACCATTTATCAATCATGTTCATTTTAAAAATGGTCTTCAGTTAATAAATACAAGCTAATTATTGCATTTTTCAACAATGTTTTCATGGTAATGCCATTGTTTGTTGTTAATAAGAAAGAAGGTGCTTATGGTGATGATTATTGTGATGACCATGATGCTCTTGAACATGGTGTTGATGATGGTGAGATTGATATTGCTGGACATTTTGATGATGTTCGGAGTTATGATGAGCAACGTGATGGGTATTTGAATGTAATTTTACGTGAGCAGGGTCTTGATTGGCTGTGCCTGGCTCATTGGTCTTTACTGTCGCTCGAAATCCATGGTGGTCAGCAATATAGTGGACTTCACGATGGATGCCTTTGTGATCAGTGTAACCATAACTTCCCTGAACATGTCCATGACTATCTCCTTGTTCTTTCCTGTAGTGGGATCCATGATGATCTTTTATATCATACCCAAAATGATAAGGCTTTGGATGATGATGGTAATGCTAACAAAATAAATATTATTTATTTATATATCGCAATGAAAGAACGAATTTTTATAATACAAGGTTTGATATAATGATTGGAAAATATTTTTTTAAATTTTTAATAGATTTTTATTTTTTGATAAAATTTAGTATAATGTCTAGAATGATTGAGAGAATTTTTTAAAAACATATTATATATATATATATATATATATATATATATACATACAATATAAATATTTATATTTCAGTTACATAAGTAAATTATAAATATAATATATTTCTTTGTAAAATCTAACTTTCATAGGTATTTTCTGAAAAGTTTCTATTAACTAAAATAGCGCATTTGTATTGCGTGTGATACGAAATATAAAATATATATTATTAAATTAATATTAAAAATACGATGATCTACTTCTTGTTATGATTCATTTTTAAATATCATAATACTGTTTT
>JAPDSC010124404.1:0-12391 GCA_026290005.1 Latrodectus geometricus | reverse complement strand
AAAAAAAAAAAAAAGAAAAGAAAAAAAGAAAAAGAAAAGATAAATTGACCTGTATTAAATATTCAAAAAAAATATATCAGAGCTGTTGTCAACATACAATGAAAAGTTTGTAAATTCCTTAATTTTCTCCTGCAGTTTCAGAACTAAGTTTTGAGATAAATCATTTATTCTGAAGCAACAATATTTCTTTACAACAAAATATTTTGAATTATTGATTTCTGAAATGGAAAGGAAACATCGGCAACTTTCAACATAAAGTCTATAATAAAATCACCATTTTGGTTTTGGTGATTTCATTAAGGACTTCATGGTCTTTAATAAAATATTTGAAAGGTTTGGATCTTTTCCTGATTACTTATGCAATAATAAAACTTGATTTCAGATCATCTTTGCTCTCAGTATTAGCTTTAGTAAACATTGATTGTTGACCTTGAATTTTAGATTTTAAACCTCATATTTTTTCAGTGTAAGAATCGAATTTTTATTTATGATTCGTATCATATTGTCTCTTCAAGTTTACAAACAGTACTAGTTTGATTGCAAATCAAGCACAGTGGTTTACCTTTCTATTCTATGAAAAAATATGCAAATTAGATTAAAAAACTCTGCACTAACCATCAATTTTACATATTTGTGACACTATGCCAAAATTGACAATTATGATTATCGGCAATTATGGAACTCAACACAAAAATTATGGACATTGCTCGTGCACGACACTAACAATTGCACAATTCCTTCACAATCACTAAATCACAGTACAACTAAAATCGTTCTCCGAATGTATCGCTTCGATTTCACGATTCAACTGAATCAAGTAGAGCCTACGCACTCCTTTTATTTCAATAAGGAAGGTTCTAGTCTAGACTCGAAGCGCGTAGAAGATTCTATTGTTTTAAATAAAAATAATAAAGTATTTCCGATTGTTGCTAAGGGATGGCATTACTGTCTATCTCTATCGCTTGTCTAGACACGTGCTGCCCTTGGAATTATTTATAAATGTATTGTGCGTAATTTAAAACTTCCATAAAGGAATCGAGTGAAGTCTAAATGCTCTAAAAAACAAGATTCTTCTTTATGTGACACATTGCAATCTCGGGCCTTTGACATACCTGTTATAAATATTATATAAATTTAGAAATGTGTTTTCGTGAGTGTATTATACACAGAGAAATATAATTACTTTTACTATTCTCATTTCCTTTTTTTAAATACCGTTTTTATCAAAACTTTAAAATAAAAAAGAATAATTTCTTGACAGATAATGAATTTTTCGCTCACATATCTAAGTGCTGAATAATGAAAAAAAATTAAGCTAACTAAGAAATTTGTCTCAAAATTTTGCTTACAGCTTCAGAAGCAAATTCATTTGATTAAAATATAAAGATTAATAAATTTCTTGTTTTTATTTTCATAAAAGTAATTAATTTAAAAGTTTATCATCGTTGATATTTTTTGCAGAACAAACCTTCATTTTAGTGAACTCTGTATATTCCAAATTTGAATATTTATTATTTAACAAAATTTTGGTTCTATTTTTGCAATTTTTACAACCAATGATGAAATATTTCATACACCTTTTCTCTCACTTAGATTATTTTAGTTTCAATTCGCTATTACATTTCATCAATTTCATATTTATCATTAATCAATTGGTAGTCTTTTCTTCTTTTTTTAACTCTTATGAATCACGTTCACTTCACGTATATACAACATAGTTCTTCTTATTAACTAAAAATGAAATAATTGTTTTTACAGATATACCATTTCTTTATTTTGGGAAAACAGTTCACTTAAAACTCTTATGATATCTCGTCATCTTTAATTTTCTTCTTTGAATATTCCCTAATTTTAGAAACTTAAAATTGGATATGTATATTTTGAATGAAATTATTCATTTATTGCATATATAGTTTTAAGGAATTATAATTATATATTTGGAATGATAGTTATTAGAGCATGCGTGCAACGTCACTTGATATTGTTTTGAATAGAACAGAATAAGTTTATGATTTGAGGAAAACGGTTATGATTCTCGAGCGGTAATTATTCCCCATATCTTTTTCATTATGTATGTTTGTGTCTGAATAAAATAATTTTAAAAGGCACTGGTCCGTCAAATGTATTAATATAATACAATCCTTACAATCATATCATCACTAAACTATAAATTACAATAATATTGCAAGGTTTATTTTGTTTAATATTTCACTAATGTATGCCTAAAACCTCAACAAATATCAAAATACTTAAAACTTAGTAGGTACTTCATTGGTATTTCATGAGCAAGTATACATTGAAAGTGGTCAAAAAAATCTTCCCCTATATTTAAAGGCTAACAGATTCTCCATTCAAATAAATTGAATGAAAAATTTAGAAATAAATGCTGAAATGTCTTAAATGTTTTTTTCTATATTTCTGAAATAAAATAAATTCATTTTACTTTTGTTTTTTCCAAAAGAATATTAATAAATGTCTTGTTGAACATCAATATAAGTATTTATAAATTGTTTTGATGTCTCTGAAAAAGCCTCTAATATCTCATAATAGTTAAGAAATTGATAGATAGCAACGATTCTTTGGAGAGGAATCAAAGCATAATAGAAAGTAGAAATTTTCTTGCCTTTACGTTTTATACCATTTTATATATTCTAAATATTGTTTTGATTGAGACAAATTATTTTACCAACATTTATAAGGAAATGAAATTTTTTATATGTGTTTTATTGTATGTTAAATTAAAAGAAAATTTGATTAATGTTTTTCAATATAAATTTTTATCATGTTAAAAAAAAATCCTCTTTTTCAAAGTGCATTTTCTAGTTGAGCTTATGGAGTGTGAAAAGTGAAAAAATTATGTTTTTTAAAAAATGCATATGAGCGCCATTTTGTCATGAAGAGTTATGATACGTGATGGTTTCCGTGTCATTTCTCTTTGTTGACATTTTCTCATTATACTTATCCTTTTATTCCTACTATTATTCATCTATATTGAGCATCTCTAACAATAAGTTTAGAATTCCAAAAAGATATGTTAAAAAAAATTTTGTTTTTGATGTTTATGTGATCTATTATGATTGGAAAGAAAGCATATCAAATGTTATGAAAACAGTCATGTTAAGTCTTATTGTTTTAAATTAAATTTTTATTTGATTTCTTGATCACAATATTTTAAATTTAAACTATTTTTATTATTTGAAACCTCATTCAAACGTATGTATATTTTTTTCTCTTCCAGGATCAGAATTAGGGAAATAATTTTTATGACTTAGTATTTTTATTCAACCGCAATTAAAATTCAATTCTGTCAATGGTATTAAAAAATACAATGCTTAAATAAACTTTAAATTTATATTTTTTCTCACAATTTCGGATACTTTACTCTTCTGTAATGTTTCGCAAATTTAAAATTAGAATTTAAATATATGTCCTAAGTCTTTAATTATACAATATTTTTTTGCCTATCATTTTACAAGATTAAATATAAAAGCAAATTTTAACAGTAATAAAAACTAACATTTCCAATATTTAAAACAAGATTTATATTAGCCTTTAATCTTGTTTAAAATATTGGAAATGTTTTATATCCTTTATAATCCTATAATCCTTTATTTTAGATAAATAATACCAATTTAATCCTCTGTAGTAAATTAAATAAAATGTGATAAATACAAAACATTTTACAAGATTGCATGAAAAGAATTTTTTCAGCACCAGAGATTTTCGAACAATTTAAATTAAGTATAAAAACAAACTATCACTTTAAGCTCAACTTTTTAATGTGTCTAATTGCATTAGTTATAAGACAATTGTTATGAGTTTTTGCACAGAAAAGATCTTTTACTTTATACACAGATAATTTTGGAAAACAAGTGTTTGGTATGTAGATATTTATATATAGCTCAAAACAAGACAGTTTTAATATAATTATTTTTATACAAAGTGGTGGCATTTTAGTATAAAATGCAGGTTTTTAACTCATACCACCATTTTCCAAAAAAATTAATAAAAATAATTTATTTATTTAATTATAAAATAATTAAATTTATTTAATTAATTTCTCTTATACATAGCATTGACAAAACCAAATTTAATAATCATAATTTCTTTTTAAATGGTTCTATTCTTAATAATGTTAATTAACATATTTTAAAAAGGCTTGTAAAATAGTTTGCCTTTTTTTTCTCTAATACTATGTTTAACATCATGAAAATAAGTCTTTTTTATTCTAGTAAATCAAAATTAATTTTTTTCTAGTATAATGGAATTTTTCCTTTATTTGTTATAAGAGATGTATATAATATTTTGTTATTGCAAAACATCATAAATGAAAAATTGAATTTTATCACAGCCCTTTTCCCAAAATTTTAAAAATATAAAATGTTCGCTTAAACTGAAATTCCCTTTTCTTTTAAGGCCATTTTCAGGAAACAAAATATAGATTTCATGTCCTCTCAGATATCGTAAATCTAGATGCAAACTAAGAGAAATGATACAAGTAGCATAAATGTTTTTATGCTAACAATATTTTGAGATAAATGTTGCTTCAAGAATTGTAATGGTGTCATTTATAACTTCTAATACTTTTTCTGTTTTGCAGACTTATTTCTTTGAATTTCTGTTCAATAAACTTCAACCTACTTATCTTTTTAATGAGAAATTCTTAAAAGAGGACTAAATATCAGGCATTAATAATATTCAGTAACAGAACACGTCTGTAATGAGAACTTGAAAAAATAAGAAAGATTGTTATTTCTTAATTCCTTTTTAAATATTAAAGCAACTTTTACTTATAAAAGTATACTTTTAAACTATATTTATTTCATTATTTGAATTAGGTATAAATTTATTGAATTAAGTTATATTTTGTGAAATGTTTGGCTGATTTTTTGAAACCATATTATTGCATGGGTAGGCATAATATTAGAACATAGATCATAAACAAGTATTTTATATTTAACATTGAATCTTGAAAGTGTTAAAATTTTTATGAAATGTAATTAATAATAATAAACTTAAACAAACACATAATTATTCTATATTGAAATGTAAATATTTGATAATAATTACCTATCATATTAAAGAGATTAAAACATTATATTCTTTCTTTATCAAGCGTTATTCTTTTAAAACATAGAAAGTCAAACTTATCTTGAAAGCAGTATCTGTTCTAATATCAAAATATTTTTGAGAAAACAAAAAATGTGCATTTATCATTAATTAAGATTTCGAATTTTATTATTTACCAATAGGCCAGTGAATTAATATCTCTTATTCACTGCCAGTGAATTCTAGAAATTTGCTTAAATTTCATTACAAATTCGTTTTTTTTTTATTTTAGCAATCGTTTTTTTAAACACCAACTATTTTTTTAAACATAAACTTTTTTGAAACGCAAATTTGAGTCATCAACTATTTTTTGAGACATTTTCAAGTATCAAGTTGTTTTTTAAAAATTAAATATATGTTTCAATAACATAACGTTTTTTCAGAATTGTTTATTATAAGGTTTTATTTTATATTTGATACAAAAATATTTGATACTTTAATTCCATTCAACTGAATTAGTTCTCAAGTAAGCTAAACTATGTACTTCTGACAGTGAATCCAATTTTAAAACGTAAACTGTTTACTAAATTTCCTAATCACTGGAGAAAAATCTATTACCGTTCATTAAATCTATTTAATTTTTTAATAAATATTGTAGAAATTATAATTTGAATCAATAAATAACTTGACTTTATTATTAAGATCCCAATCAAATAGAAAATGTGTTTTAGAATATTTTAATGTGATTATTCAATATGTTGTACCCACTTAGGTCTATTTTTGAGTACTGAGTACTCTGTAAGAAGGTTTATTTGAAAAAGATGAGTATCTTTTTCTGTATTATTGGGTCAATTTTAAAAGGATGATTGGAATTAGAATATATCTTTAAAATATTTAATATTATTCATTATACTTAAGTTTAAAGAAGGAAATTATTATATAGTTTCACGTTTTTGAACTGTTAAACAGTTTCTTTTGTGTATAAGACTATGTTAGCATTCAAGAATAATCTAAGAGACACCATAACCAGCATATAAGTGAAATTAAATCTCGATCAAACACTTTTTGTTTCATTTTTTTAACAAAAGTAGTTACTTAATAGTTTATTTGTGCAATTTTTGTCCTAGAATTTTGAATAAATTATGTCAATTCATTTGCATAACTTGAATTCTGACTACATTCTTTTAATCGGTATTAAAATATTCGTTATTCCAATTATCGCCGGAGATAACTGCATTAGTATTAAATAGCTTTTTAGTATTTAACTTCGGATATCTCTACGGAATTTACAAGTGTTCTACACTCGTTATTTAAAAATTTTGTTAATAGGGGCATATAAATTATAAATAATTAAATAATACTTCTATAAGTTATTTTCGTTCATGTGCTTATTTTTAATAAATTTACAGTTTGGAAAATATTATTTTGGTTTCTCTTTTTGGTGATATAATAGAAAACTCATAATTTACTTTCTCATTGTAAAGAATAGCATTGTTTTGAAAGAAAAAACATTATAAAAGATTTCTTTTTTTATCAATATGCGGTCAAATACTTATTAATAAAAACGTTAATACACTTTAACAAGTATTTTAATACGTTCTAAATACTCCAATGAAATAATACAGATTCTTGATAAATAAAAAATAAATATTTTTTATCTTCCAGCTTTTGTTATCTTCAGATATCTGAAATAAAAAATGCATACATTTTTAATAAATTTTCTTAAAGCTGCAACATTAAATGTTACAAATTATTCAGATGAGCAATAGAAATGAAATAAACAATATGAATAAATAAGCAATAACTGTTCAAAATATGCCCTGAATAGTAACTCAGCGGTACTCAGCAGAATTTTCTAAATTCAAATGAATGTTCGTAACAATAACTGCAAAATGTTTTCAACTCATATTTTTATAAACACGATTATATTAAAAACATTAGTTAAGAGTGAATATTTTTCATCTGGAAGAGAAAAGAAAACATTCATAATTGAATAATGTTATATGTGACATAAAATCTAAACCTAATTTCTATTAATGGAAATTCATCAGTATATTGCCCCAATTAAATAATTAATATTTAAAAACGCATTTAATAAAATTTAATTATTGACACAGAACAATCTAAGCAATTTTTTATACATAGTGGATTCAAATTCGTGAGTTTAAAACATTACGTTCTCACTCTCTCATATAAAAATGCAATGCATATTTTCTGAAAATCGGAATAATATAATGATATAAACTAAATATTTTAAGAAATTTTTTAAAATATATTGATACTGTTTTATTTCGAAGGATTGCTTCGAATCTACAAAATTTAGTTATTGTATCTCAAATACCATTTTTTCTCATAGTTTTCAATTTAAATCTAATCATGCTGAGATTAAATATACTATATTTATTTAGATAACCTAAATATATACATTCATATTTCAGAATTTTTCAGTTTAAATATTATTATTACCATTCTTTTTTTTGGGGATATTTACTGTATTAACTCTTAAAAATATCGAGTGAAATTCTAATCAAATAGCACAAATTTCCATTCTTTTTCTACAGAGAACTCAACCAATCGATAAAAGCAACCAAACTTAAGGCATAAATCAAAACATATTCTTAATGGATGTTGCAGTAAATCAAACCCAATAGAAAACAATCATACCTTTTTCAATTAAATTAAATAACAAAAGAGATTTTTTCACGAGATCTAATAAAATGAATTAAACTAATCTAACACTCATGGAATTTTTTAAAATCATTCGTTTTTTAAAGAATGTTTATTCACAAAAATTAAATTTTTCAATAAAAATTTTCAGTATTATGATTCCAAAATTAAATAATAACTTTAAAATAATTTGAAGAGATTTTAACATTTGATTGAAGAAGGCATTAGTAATATCAAAATTCTTTTGACCAAGAGTTTTTAATGGCATTGAAAAACCACTCAGAATTGAAATTTCAAAGTATTTTATTTTCTATTATTTTGTTATATAGAAGCATTTGAATGATAAAAACATTGGAATTAATATATAAAATAAAATTTACTTGAAAAAGATCTAAAAATATTCAAATTATATACGATTTAATAAATAGAAACAAATGGGGAATTTCAAAAATACAATAACGATACGTATTTTGAAATTTTATTTTAAAATTTGCAGAATAGAATTCATGTAAATCTAAAAATATTTGAATAAATAAAGATACAATAACTTAATTTCAGTTAATTAAGCACTTGTTTTGTTTCTATAATCTAGATTTAAGTAACTTATCACCAAATGGTTTTTTTGTCTTTCAACGAAATAGCCATTATCTTAACTATTGTTTGTAAAAAAACAGCAGCCTCAATTGCTCTAAAATTTCACCAACTTTATTTCTTTAATGTACTACGATGAGGAAAGTAGGTTTGAAAAAAAGAAATGTACAAAGTTTTCCATTACTTACAGTTAGTAATTTGTCAACAGCTATTTTTTTGTTTCTGAAAATAGAAAATATAAAAATAGAGCTAAATGTGCTAAGATATCGATCAAAAGGATAAGATAAATCTAAAAATTTATTTCTTGTATTATTTTTATACTATTACAGTATTTCTCTCTTCAGTGTTCTTACGCAATAAATGGTGACTTTTCGTAAGAATTTTAGAAATTTATAATCTATATGAAAACAGTTAAGTATAATAAATATATAGGGTCTCTGCCAATATACGGGAATGATAGCCTTTCTCAAATAATACTTGTTAAACACATATAAAGTTCTTTATTAATATATAGATACAGAAAAAATTATCCTTGAAAAGTAATTTTCAAGTAAAACTATTGTGTTAAACATAGTATACGTTGTTAATAAAATTTTAATCATATTGTTTTAATAAACATACTTTAATATATTTGATTTAAATGACGGTAAGAAAAACTAATGAAAAATATAATTGAAAGATTCATATAACATCTCTATATGTAAGCATTTCAATAAATTTAGTTGATTATTGCTTTAGAAATTAACAGAAAATACAACAAAATCTACAATTTACTCTGAGCATAGTATAGACTGCATATACATTGTATAATAATGTAAGAAAATTATTATTATGGGCACAGTTAATCGAAACAAAACCAACTTTTTAACAAGTGTTCAGGAACATATTTAGTTGTCATACTTATATCTAATTATACGAATGAATGAATAAAAGATTAATTTCGAGGTAATTCTTTCATGCTGACATACAAATAACACATTACATAGAAGCAATAAAATTAAGACGTAACTTCCTCAGCTTAACATCTATTACATTGTGTTGGAATAATAACTGCCTTATTACATAAGTTGTTTAATCATAATTTTAATTAAATATGATTTAATTATAATACTTATAATTAAGAGTAATAATGTGATTTAATTACTAAACTTTTAATGTCAATAAAAATGATGAATTTAAAAATTATATAATTTTTCTGTAATAATTATAGTTTTTGCTATGAAGAATATATTATTGGTTCTTATTTTTCAAACATATATTTTAATAATTTTGTCATGAAATGAACAACAAATTTTTGGTTGTGGAAAAATTATATTTTCATTACTATTAAATTTGAATAAATACAAGATTAAGTGCTTATAAAAATATTTTGAGTAATCAGAACTTCTTCAATAATTTCAGCTAAAATTATTCTTGAAATATTTGAAATAAATTAAAAGACAGTCTCACAAGTTCTTCGAACGTCACAATAATCTCGATATTATTTAATATCTAATTATTTGTAATCAGTTTAGTTATCTTTAATTTACTGCCAACATGTCTTTAAGGGAACACATAGAGTTTAATGTAATTATGAACAATCTTATAATATCATACACGAAATTTATTTTATTTTTTAAATCATAAGATTTCATTTGATAACAATATCCACCTTCAACTTAAATTAAAACATTGTACATACTGTACCCGTAAATTTATTTCCACCATATGAAAGTATTTCACATAAGATTGATTAGAATATTTTAAGCTCAAAGATGTTTTTTAATTATGTAATATTAACAAATTTTATTGTATAAATTACCCTTGGTTTCATTTTAATCCCATTTCATATGTATATATACATTGTATACTCTAGAGATTACACCGCCGCAACCGCCCACATCTGCGATACTTATCTACTCCGACATTGCGCGGGGTTCAGCAGAAAACTGCACCATTCTCGGCAAAATCTCCCACTACAAATACACTGCGATGCCAGTTCGAAAATATTTTATGCCATATTCTTTCAAATAAACTTTTACAATTATTTCTGTCCAATACACTACATGAGCAGAAAAACATCTGCACAAGAAAAAAAAATTCAGTTACGAACTAGAAGTTTTAGTGATAGTCGCATTGAAATAATTTTTACACTACTTCGTAAGCACAAAATTTTAAATTTACACAGACTGTCTATCATTTCTAAAAACAATGCTTAAAAGAGACTTATCATGCAAGATAGCACGATGGGCTCTCGTTTTAAAATATTTTGATTACGAGATAATCAACAAATCAGGACGACAAATGCAACGTGTGGATTCTCTCAGCCGTTACCCAATCATGGTTATATAATAAAACGATACAACTCTAAGAATAAAACAAGCACAATGTAAACATGAGTATACATCAAGCATCGAACAACTGCTTTAAGCATCAACTTTAACTTATTTTACATTAAAAAATGATATTTTGTACAAAGTGGTGAACGATCAAGAACTTTTAATGGAACTCTAAAGGACATTTTGACATAAACAAAAAGGAAATATGGTCAAACAACAATTCTATTTTCCCAGCATACGGAAGATTGTAGGAAATGTTATCCCAAATTGCATCCATTGCATACTTTCGTGAAAAAGACTTGGCGTACAAGTAGGATTTCACATCCAATATCAAAAGATGACAAACGGCTTGACACATACCACGTAGATTTTCTAGTACTACTCCCATCCACCAACAAAGACTCCAAACATATTTTTTTAAATAGTAGATGTTTTCACAAAATTTGCTTGGATTTATCCAATCAAATCCACTTCAGCACATGATGCCTTAGAAAAATTGAAACTACAACAAGTAAATTTCGGAAACCCACTGTGAATAATTTGTGATAAAAAACCAACTTTTATTCAACAGAATTAAAAAATATTGCTAGTAAGATTAAATTGAAAATACACTACTGGCCATTAAAATTGCTAAACCAAGAAGGCGACATGCTACAGACGTGAAATTTATACGAAAGGAAGAAGGTGCTGTAATATGCAAATGATCAGCTTTTCAACGCATTCAGACAAAGCAGGTGCCAGTAGCGACACCTACATTGTGTTTAAATGAGGAAATTGTTCTGCCGTTTCTTCATACACAAATTGCATTTCAGCGTTGTTGCCTGGTGAAAAGTTGTTGTGATGCCTCGTGTAAGAAGGAGAAATGCGTACCAGCACGTTTCTGACTTTGATAAAGATGAATTGTAGCGTATCGGGATTGCGATTTATCTTATCGCAGTATTGCTCCTCACGTCGGTAGACACCCAATGACTGTTATCAGAATATGGAATCGATGGGTTCAGAACGGTAATACGGAACGCGATGCGGGATCTCAACGGCCACCTATCACTAGCAGCCGAGAAGGCAGGCATAATATCCGCATGGCCGTAATGGATCGTGCAACCACGTCACGAGCCGTGAGTCAAGAAACGTCGTCGAACTGTTCGTGCAGACACTTGTTGTCTTCCAAACGACCCCGTTTCTTGACTCACGAGCCGTGAGTCAAGAAACGGGGTCGTTTGGAAGACAACAAGTGTCTGCACGAACAGTTCGACGACGTTTGCAGCAGCATGGACTCTCAGCTCGGAGACAATGGCTGCGGCTTCCCTTGACGCCTTCCATGGTGTGATCAACTACAAACCTGGGCGCACGAATCACGATACGTCATCTTTTCATATGAATCCAGGTTCTGTGTACAGCATCATGATAGTCGCATCCATGTTTGGCGGCATCGTGGTAAACGCACACTGGCAGAGTGCATTCGTCATCGTCATAATGGCCCATCACCTGGCGTAATGGTATGGGGTGTTATTGGATACACGTCTCAGTCACCTCTTGATCGCATTGACGGTGCTTTGAACAATGCACGTTACATTTTTGATGTGTTACGACCCGTGGCTCTACCCTTTATTCGAGCCCTGCAAAACCCTACGTTTCAGCAGGATAATGCCCGACCGTATGTTGCCGGTATTGTACGGACTTTCCTTGATACAGAACATGTTCGGCTGTTGCCCTGGCCACCACGTTCTCCAGATCTTTTACCAATAGAAAACGTCTGGTCAATGGTT
>JAPDSC010124399.1:0-37296 GCA_026290005.1 Latrodectus geometricus | reverse complement strand
AAAGAGATTTCAATAAGGATTTTTAATAAATAAGTTTTTTTAATAAATAATTCAAAATGAGTTTTAAATAAAATTACAATAAAAATTAATCACTGTATTCCAAAAAGTAAACATTGCAAATTAAAATAAATTTAAAACTGTTTAAAATTTTTAGTTATGTTTTATTGATAAATAAAATGGAAATCTCTTTTAATCTTATTCAAATAGTTAATTTATATAATAATAATAATAAATTAAAAATGAATATTTTTCAGATATTCTTTTAACATTTATATTATATAATAGATTAAGAGGGAATTAAAATTTAAAATGAACAAATTATTGTTAGAACAATTAAACACGGAAGCAGTTATTTTTTTTCCAAGTTCTCTTTCAGCTATTCAGTGATTTCAATGGATTAATAACTGCAAATGAATGCACCGATAAGCTTCTGCTAATAAAAATAACTGAGTAAAAGGCAAACTGATATTTTGCAATAAAGAAATAAAAAGGTACCATTCCCCTAACAAAAAATAGTAAAAATGGTGTGAAAAATAGGATGTTAAAATACTTGTAATTAAAAATAAGAAATGGTAGATTGAGATTTGTAAAATCTTTCACTTTTTGATACTTCGCAGTTGGAGCGCTTGGTTTGACAACCGGTCATTATTGTAACTATATAGACACCTGCGCATATTGGTGTATATGATTGCTCCTTATGTGCAATCAGATTTTTTTTTTTTTTTTTTTTTGAAGTCAATGATTTCATACGTTTTTCCATTTTCTGATTGTAATTATTGTTATGTTCTGTTTTTCTTTTTGTAATTCAGTTCTATACTTGGTAATTCAGGACAATGATGCATATTCAAGTTTATATATATATATATATAAAGTTTATATATATATATATATATATATATATATATATATTATTTTATGAAGTTGAATTTATCACTTACTTTCTGATATATTGATGCTCATTTTTTTCATTCTTATATTACTTATATTCATAAATTAGATTCATTTATCTATTTTCAAGATTTAATAGTTTATTGCTATTGATTTTCTGGACTTATGATAATTATTTAAATTTGAATCTTATATGAAAATATTTTCTCGTGCTATAAATTTTTCTCTAATTAAAATTCTCATTATAATTAAAATTATAATGAGATTAATTTTGCTTATTTTAGATTTAATTTTGCTAGTTTAATTTAATCATTAATAAATTTTTCTCATTATGAGATATAATTAAAATAGAATTTTAATTATGATAAAATATGTTCAGAAATATACAAATTTTTCTGTAGATTTGATCTCATAAAATAAAAAATTAGAATTCGATAAAAAAATTAAAAATATAGAATTGCTATATAATTTTTTTCCTTTTTTTGCTTTCAAGCTCTATAATGTTAAATTAATAATTCAGCGATGCATCACATTTTCCTTTAGTATTTATAATTCTTCAATAATTCTTCAGCAGATGGAAATTCAATGAGTTAAAGATATTAAAAATTACTGAACTTATATAATAATTAAGTTAATTTGCATAAAATTTATATAAATTAGGATTAAAGTTCTATTTTAAGCAAAAGAATGAAAGAGATGCGCGCTAAAGAATTGTTAGTTCTAGACACTAAATATTCTAATTTAAGGTAATTATATATATATATATATATATATATATATATATATATATATATATTTGTGCGTGTGATAATCTCTATTTTTAAGATTGATAAATAAATTTTTAAAGTGATTGAGAAGACCTGAAACCTTCGATGGTTGGGTTTCGCAGTAGTCATTGTTGTACTCAGATGATGAATTTTTTTCACGAGAATATTATGAATATTCTGAAGCTCCAGAACATAATTCTGCTTCCGTAGAATATTTATACTGAATAATAGGAAAACTGAGTAAAAAATCCGAAAACGTAAATTCGATTTGTTAAAGTATTTTAATTATTTTTTCATTTTTTAACGGGATAGGAGTGGTTCTACTATTAAGCTACTATTATTCTACTATAAGTTGTATACACTTAATAGTGTTATTTTGAGCACTTTTATATCAAAACATACTTTTCAATACTTACTTTCTGTTATATAAAAATAGGGAAATTAAAGAACTTGATTTTCAGGTAGTTTTGTTGTAAAATCAATCAGCTTAAACAGTTATAAAACAGTATTCTTATGCTAAACTGATTATACCAATTCCTTTCTTATAAATACAATTTTTAAGAAAGGAATATAGAAGTGTAATTCATTATACTTCCTGTCATAATATTTCTTATTTTTTAGACAACATATACAGATACTACACTTTATGAGCAAGTTATTTTCTAAAATTTAATAACATAATCAGAATAGTTTTAAGATTTTGTTCAGAAATTCTATTAATTTTTTATGATAATAAATTTCTCTGTAAATTAATAACGTAAATTTGCGCTGATATAGGAAAGAATAAAGGATTTATAAAAAACAATGTATAAAAATTTTAGTTTCTTTTATCACTTAAAACCAGTTCTTTTTTAAAAATTACAAGTTTCACATTTTAATTAAATATTTTTTTTTATTTCTAATGGCGGGTACCCTTGAACAAGTAAGTACATTAACCCGTTTGCTGCAACAAGGCCGGAAACTGCTACTCATTTTATCGTTATCCGGTGGTCACCTGTGAAAAAAAAAAAAAAAAAAAAAAAAACTAAGCTTTATTTTCAACTAAGAATTAAGCTATAATTCAATAAATAAAATAAAATATAAAAATAAATACAAATAAAATATTTATTTGTATTTAAATAAAATATTTATTTGTATTTATTAAATAAAATATAATGATAAATACAAATAAATTTTAAAGTCTTCATTAAGTATGCAAAATATATATTAATATAATTTGATGCTATTATTACACATAAATATGACGCAACTGAAATTATGATTGGAAATTATTGATATGAAAGATGGTGAGTTGAGTTGTTAATTGTTGATTTTATCGAAAATGAAATAGTGAATCAACAAAAATTAAAGTTTTGGGAGGTAAGCTGTTAAATGATTTAGAACTTGTTTTGAATCAAGGAACAGAGTTAAAAAACCAATTCTCAACTAAACGATAAAAGGTAGAAGAGTGGAATTGCTGACTGGTGGAGTGCGAGTGGTTTCAATATGAGTGTTGAAACGTTGAATTCTAGAGAGCTACCGCTTTTCATTTCTGAGTCGATTTCATTAATTCTGTTGAAGGAACTGCTTTTCAAAAACCAGTTCTTGAAAAGAACATCCACTTCTAATCCTCTTATATGTAAGTGGACTGTGGAAAAATCACTTATCTTCTTCAAAGTTGGATCTAGTTAAGAAGTATCTTTTACGTATATCTAGGAGGAGCAAACTAAGAGAAAGGTCTTCTCAATTCAAATGTTCTCATTTTTCATCGTATACTTCATTAATATTTCAATTGTGTTAGTTTTATAATATGAAGATTTTTAAGGTAGATAAAAAAAATTCTGAAGAATTTTTCCGGAAAAATTTTCAAGCTATTCACTTTTTTCTACCGCAAATAAGACGGCAAGTTCAAAATAGTAATTTCAACAGCCTTAAGCTTTTTCTCGATATTACAATTTTATAGCTGAAGAACACTAATATCCGTAAAAAATGCTTCATTTATATGCTTTTATTTTTCTTGTTCTGCTGTTTTTGATATTATATATCTTTAAATTCTATTATCGGTTATTGCTTTTTCAGAGAAAGGAAAAATTTTTCTTCAAAGGCTTTTTATTTCCAATCCAATTGAAATTTTCCATTGAATTGTTGACAGCTTTCTTTAAATTCTTAAAATTCTTTATAAATTTTATACTAGCCTTACACTATGTGTTTCAAAAATAAAATTAAAAAAAAACTTATTAGAAAATCATGGTTAGTAAATACATTTAATATGTTAACTGGTTGTATGTTCAAATGTGTTCGTAATTAATGTGGCATCTATGTGTTCAATATTTTCTCTGTTCCAGTAAAAAATTGCTATATTTATCGGAGGCGTAGAATTTTAAAATGCTTAGATGTTTTAATCAGGTATGGAAAATCAAGTTAAATAAACTGGAAATACCAAAAGTGAATGTTTTGTTAAAAGTTTAAAAAAAAATATTAGAAACTAACCAGAAAGATGTGGTTTTATATTTCGATGCATTTTTAAAGCAAAATTCAAAAAATGATTAAACCTCAAGATTCAACAACTTTTTATTGAAAAATAAAAAAAAAAAAGAATAGAAAACCGTAACATCAAGTTTTGAATATTTTTCCATTTCATAAATTATTTTTAATCACTGTATATTATCTGTATGAATTTTTTTCAATTCTGTATATTATTATATGTTTTAATAGCATATGGTACTAATAAGTCAATAATTAAAAATTTAAAAGATGAATGAAAATATACTGCTTGACATCGTTCTAAACTAAACTAAACTCTGTGATACGAAAGCTCATCAGGGGGCCGAGGCCTACAATTCCCATATCTATTTTCTTGACTGAGGATTCTGGGGTGCAAAGCAAATATCCCGGTTAGGTATTCAACTGAACGTGAAACACTCAGTGTTTAATTCCCAAGCATGCTTGATACTCAGTTTTATTGGCTTACTGAAGGGGTGGAAAGCTGAGTCTACGGTACCCAGCCCGAGAATAGAATCTCGGACTCGTGTATTGGGAGCACGAATGACGTCATTCTGAAATCATAATATTTGGATTATCATTACCAATATTAAGATTCTAGAGTTTAAAGTCACGGCTTTGATCTTATATACTGTTAACCAAATAAAAATGGATGTTACATTTCTGAATTCATCATGCATGTCTGCTGGGATGGGTGCTTTAGAATTTTCAAAGTTATATTTTATCATGACATGTGAATACAAAATATGTCATCTCAAAAGTCTATAAATAGTAAATGATTAAATGTCTTATATTATCCTCTGTTATTAGGCTGTAATGCCTCTCTGCTATAACAATACATCATTATAATATTTTTATTTTTGCTTTAAAAGTCACTGAATGTTCATTTATCAAAAGTCCTAGTATCCTTATGAATTGATCCTCAAGTTTATATTATTAGATTCTAAGTCCTCTTTTAGGATCCATAACCCAGAGTTTTATCTTAAATAATAAATTTTAACCATAACATAATAACTTATGAATAATTAAATATTCACACAACCAATAGATATATAAAAAAGTTTTTATTGCAAAATGAAGTCTAATTTACTTTATTTATACATTTAAAATACTGAGAAGTTCAAAATAGATGAAAGAGGAGTATTTAAACTTAAAACAATATTTTTTTTCAAGTAAAATCATTACATTTCTTCTTTTATAAAATTTTAACATTCTATTTGGAAATATTAAAAAATTAGATTCTATTATTTTGACATATTTTACAGGAAATTTGAATTAAAAATATGTTTTTAAGGTAAACCTAAATAAAGTAATATATATTATGAGAAAAATTAGGTCAAATTATAAAATTGTGTATTTGTTAATTGTAATGAAAAAAACATAGAAGTTGTCATAAAGTTGCATTTAAATATGGCTTTGAATCTGCTCATAATGAATTTAAAATCATCAATTTTAATAAGAATTTGTTATAGTAATTTCTATTGAAGTACATAGATTGGGCTTATATTTCTCAGAGATTATTTTAAACTTTCTTTATATTGTGTATATTGTATAAACATGTAAAATATTTAAAAAATTTAATAAAACATGTTTGACTTTTAAAAATATAAGCTTTTAAAGATGAAATTAAAAAATAACAACTTTTATGGAAAAAATGTTGGGATTATTTTAAAGTGGTTTTCATATTTGATTTTGATTCATTTTCATAACTAAATTAAAATAAAAATGAATTAGATGATTTTTGAATTATCTAAACAGTGTTTTAAATTTAAAGGATTATTTTAATATTCAGTGTAAAATTTCAAAGTTTACTAATTTTATACTAAAACTATTTTAATGTTACATTTAAGAGTTTAAAGTTCAAGAACTGATGTGTAAATCAATTATAGAATAAACCATTCTCCTTTAAGCTGAAGTTTATTTAAATATATATATATATATATATATATATATATATATATATATATTATTGAGATAAAAACTGCTTAAACGAGCCCCTTATATTATATATTATTTTTGCACTTTTCTTTAGAGTTAATAAAATAAAATATTATTATAAAAGAAAAAATCAAATGTTATATCACTATTAATGTGTATAAACATTTTTACTCAAAACTCGTTCCGAATAATTCTTAAAATATAATTCAGAAACTAATTTAGATGAAGTTGATAGAGTGAACAGCGTTGGCTGTAGAGATTTTTGAAGAAAATACATTCTCTAATGTATAATCAAATAAACACATTTTAAAAAAATTTCGAAGGTAATTAGTTTTTAGATAAAAAGAAGTTCTGTATTTAGGTTTCACTGCAGAGGCATTCAATATGCTGAGAAACACTATTTACAGATATAACCTCCTACCCTTTTCTACATCTAGTTCAATATTAATATTTTCATGTTTAATTACATTACATAAATACTTATTAAAAATTATAAAAGTATAAAAGAAAGTATCTGAATTTATCCATTTATATATTTCCTTTTGTAGTTTGAATTGAACTTTTGAAAAATTTTGAATGGGATCCATTCACATACTTTATTTCGAACATATTCCAAAATACTTTATAAATCAATTTTATATTAAAAATAAATTAATCTGACACATTTAGGATAAATTAAATATAAAATAATGAATTTCTCCAATATACAAGCATTTTATAATATTGGGAAAGAAGGAATAGGATTTTTGATGGCCAATACTGAAAAAGAAGAAAAACTTCGAAGAACAAGAGTGTTGATCGCCATTGTGAACTACTTGACAAACCAGAAAGCAAGAACGCTTTCAAACAATCAAAGACAGAGGGTGCCGCCGCCCCTGTGTGTGCGTTATTTACGACAACCCTTGGCGTGAAGGAAGGAAGACGGACCGAAAGAGAAAGGCTTTTGCTACGCTACAACACTAATGACAGAGGAGCCCGCGGTCACGGTTTTGGTGCGTGTTTTTCGCCTTATTGACGCAATCAGCGGCCGATGTTTGTGACAGGCGACCCTTCGACTCGGTGTTAGTCAACTCCGGTGGCTGCAAGGCTCCAAACATACAAACCAAATACAACCACCGCGCCACCATCCCGCCAAGAAGGAACGGCCGCGGGCAACTTTCATTTGATCTCTTCGATCCCGCCACCTTTGTGTGTGCACCCTTCCACTCTCTCTCAGAGACGGTCACAGTTAAAGATTTTTAAGGAACTTGTTTCTTGAGGAAATTAATTAATACCACAGGCGCGTTCATTAAAGACGATGACGTCATCGACTTTTGGTTCGGCATTCCTGATTCCAGTCTGAGACACGGCGAGACTTTATTATTTTATCGTTTTCAATTTTTCTCTGTTATGAAACTGTTTTCTTTTTGCTGATGATGGAGTTTTAGAATGACTTTTGCCAGGGGTTTAGCCATTACCTTTGATGATTACAGCTTAATATTAATTTGTAATTAACAGACCATGCTTCTGTTTCTCAAGTTCTTGATTTATTTTTGTTTTGGCAAACTCAATTTGTTATATGATTAAAAATGGTACTAGTTAAAAGAAAGGTGAATTAATAAAATTATATAATTAAAAGGTAATAAAATCTTAATGAAAAGTATGTTATGGTGAATAATTCACAAACTAAGAAATATTTAGAAAACTTAACAATGAATATATGTTCATTTGATAAATTAATTTATTCTTATTATATCATTCGGACTTATAATAAACATGATAGATAGCTCTTCTGTGTATAACTAGATCCATATTTACAATATTAACGCTGTGAAATTCTGTGTACGTCTTTAAAAAAACATCAAAAGAATGTGAAATTTAATGTCAGAAACGCGAGAAATAGTCGTGGATAAATGATCAAATGACCATTTATGTAGTATTAAATGCACAAAAAATAAGGACGTTATTTACGACAAGAATATAAATTTAAATATGAAAATTCATTAAAAATGCTAGCGGTAACTTCTTCTTATAAAATTCCTTATGTAAAACCTTAACTGAGTTGGTTTCACCATTTATTTGTCTATACAAATCTGCAATATGATTTAATATAAAGGTAATTACTATAACAATAAAAATATGTTCTTATCAATATTAAAGAAAAAGTTCATGACAAACATAACTTTTGCAGACATTTTAATTTAACATAATTTTACTATTAAATGTGTATTTATTAAATTGATTTTCTTAGAATATTTTCTGAACTTCAAAAACTTTTCTTTAAGTTGTGATTTCATTATAGGATTAAAAATTTATCTTTTTACCCTTTTTGATATATACAAAAAAGAACTGCAGTAGTTATAATATCAAAATACGGAAATTATAAAATAGTGCTTCATTTCGTGGATGGAAATTTCTATATCCATTTACGAGCACCATTCAAACGAAACCTTTTTCATCAATAGCAAAAGTAATTTGCTTAAATGCTGTAAAAATGAACAGAAATAATTGTTTAGAAATAATACTAATATAAATAAAAAAATTGCCACTATCATTAAGTTATGTTAAACTTTTTACATTGATTATTTACTTAAAATTTAATTTAAAATTATTTAAAATTAAATATATATATATATATATATATATATATATATATGTTGATTACAACCCACACTGCGTATAGTAATTATGTCATAGATATGATAAATATAGGGTTAGCAGGTGCGAATAAGTATCAAATTTATTTATTTTATTAATAAACTTTCATTTATTATATTATTTCTATGTTAGAGTATTGATGCTATGTTTATACATCTAAGTGATCTAATACTGTGAAGAAAAAATTCACATTCAATTAGAAAAAAAAGAAAAAATTGAATCAACACATTTTATACTTTGTTTCATCGATTACATGTAGCACAATTATAAAGAGCTTACAATAAAATAACCAAAAAATTGTATTTGGAGCTTTATTTATTTTCTAGCTTAACTATGGTATTTATCGATTTATTTTCACTAAATGATTCTGAGAGAGAAATAATTTTAAAATAGTTGAATTTATGTATTATTTTAAATTAAATTTTCTAAATGTTAATAACTAAAAACTAAATAAAGGATAATATTATTATTAAAAGTTTGAAATAAAGGATTATATAAGCGAGTTTTGTAATTTCTAACATTCTTCATAATTATATGCCTTATTCAATCATTAATTAGATTTGTTCGTGTAAATTAATACATATAAATTGTTTACAATAATAATTATATTAATCTATTGATTTTTGTCATAATTGTAATTTATCAAGTGTAATCAATAAATATGCCATGTTTTAAAATTTTAATTTCATTAAATGATTTCAACTTTCAGTGGAAAAAATTGCACATATTTTGAAGTTTTATTAATTATATAATATAAATTGTGCTTCCATCAATATTCTCTTTCAAATTAAAGTCCTTAAAAACAATGATAATTAAATTAAGTAGGAAATTATTTTATTTTATCGAAAATTTTTCCGCAAGGAAGCAAAGTATATGAATTTTTATTTTTGTACGCCAAATTGAAAAATGATATATTTTTTTTTTTTACACATTTTATTATTTTAAATTTATGCACATTTTATTATTTTAAATTTATGCACATTTTATTTTTTAAAATAATGCTTATTTTCTAACTTAAAAAAATAAAATGTGTTTCTTAGAATTTTCTTATAAGCCTTCAATGTCACGCATTTCGCGAAATTGTTTAAACCTCGTTAAAATTGATATTCTTTTTTTTTTTAATTTTGAAACAGGTTCAGTATCAATCAAATCTTTATTTATAAAATGTTTTCTTATTTCTGATAAGTTTTAAGCTTGTATTTCTCTATATGTATTAAATTGGATTATGCTAATGCAGGTTAAAGGTCTTATGATTAAGTTTTACTCTGTTAAAATGCTAATTCACGACATCAATGACATTTAAGAAAATTATTTTTCCATAAATGTTCAACATGAAGGTTTAATTTTCTCTCGTTGTCATTTTCAATCTGGTAATTTCAATAGATAAAAGTGCAGTTTCAGTTTTTAACCCATTATTACTTCTCAAATTAGTCTAAACTGCCATAGAATTATCTTTTGCCAAATGAAATATTAACCGCTGTCCTGAGATAATTTGTGTGAAAAATAGTTCCTTTCCTCAATTTCAATAAACTAAAATCCTTTCCATCAAAAGAAATTCATAAATTCATTTCTTCAAAGCCTGCAAATCTTGACTCAAAAAGAAAGTTTAATGAAAATATAATTAAGTTACAATATGATTTATTCATATGATTTCTGAAAATTTATTACGAGATATGCTATTCTACTTGGAATATATATGACAAACTAATGGAGACAAGCTATTTCGTTTATTATTCTCAAATGATAAACGAGAACAGAAAAAGTATTTCGGTTCAGTTACAAGCTACCAAATAAGATGCACCTTAAAATGACTTACTAATTTTTTTATGGAAGAAAAATCTGGATACGATGAGAAAGATGTGATCATTTAATAGTAAGTATTTCTAAAAGAATAAAAAAAAGTGTTCTAAAATCTTTATTTGGTTTGTTTATCATTCTACAATCACTTTTTGCACACTTGTTTTAGCTCAAATAAACTTGTAATTTAACCACTGGAATAAAGTGTAAAAGCTATTAACTAATCGAACTTACAAACCAAAAACTATATTATTTAATTATTCAGGTACCTACTGGGTTCCAAAATTTTGAATTTGATTAACATTGATTAAAGAAAAATATTGATAATTTTTAAAGTAAATAATATTGGTAATTAATTTCCATGAAATGAGTTTGGTAACTCTAACATTTTTTCTGAAAAACGTAAATTGTTGGTTTAGCAGTCCAAAGTAAAAAGCTTAACTTTAAATTTTGTCATGGATATTTTTAGTGCCACAGAAACCATTTCATATACTTTTTATTTGATCAGATACATTTAATTTGATTAACTCAAGCAACCAAAAGTCATCATTGAGTGATAAATAAATTGCATAAAAAAAGAGAAAAGCCATTTGAGAATATTATCAGATCATATATTATATCGGTTCTTCCATTTGTTGTGAAAAAGTAAAAAAAAAAAAAAAAAAAAAAAAAAAATCTATAAACTATAATTTAAATATTGCAAAATTTTTTAATAATTTCCTTTGTAATTTTTTCTTTAATTTTAAATTAAAATAAATTTAATTTATAATTAACTTTAAATTGATTATAAATTAAATTTATTTAAATATTTTTAAATTAAAATAAAAAAAATCACATTTATATAAATAAAAATGCTTAATTCATTTTTGATCTTATGGATTGAAAGTTGATTGAAGAGAAATCTAGAATGTTACCTATTTGAAAATATTCCCACAACTTAACAAAATAAAAATAAAAAAAAATCCTTTCGCCCGAAAACACTTTGGCAGCCGTCAAACTGAAGTGTACCCAATGAGCGCTTAGCCGCGTGGCCTACTCTGGTAGAATGACGTTTGGTTGGGAAGTCCACGTGACCCGTCACCGTCTCCATGGGAACTGCTATACACTTTGAAGCTTGCACGTGACAATGGGCATGTCTAGGCCCATCTTTATTTGGAGTATTTATGCGAAACCACGTTTTAAGGCTATTTTCAGCGCAGGGATGATTTTAATTTTAGCATTATTCTCTTTTTAATTTTTGGTCTTAGACCACCGTCCCTTATTTGTGATTATGCAATAGAAATCACCCCCACCCTTTTGAACACTATTGCGCTGCTTGAAATAGTGACATTCACTTACAGTATTCTTTTTTGTTATCAGGAATATAATCGGCTTCTAGAGCCATTGATTTATGTAAATTTGATAAGTGGGAAGAAATTCTAAAGCTATTTTGTAATCAGAGTGTAATCGATTCTAAAAAGTTTAACTTAATTTAATTTGAAAAAATAAATTTTCCTTTGCATTATACACGTATTTTTTGAAAATACAAAAGAAACAATTCAAACGTTTTTTTAGAAATTTCTTATCATTATTGTGGAAAAGAAAACACCTTATTTTTGTTTAACAACTTATATGTTTCCAAATACTTGATTCTTTTTACCAAAGACACGAAGCACATGGAACCACCTCATAATTTTGAATTAGTCAAGTGACGAGGTTGATCTTTTAACTTACATCCAGTTATTTCAATTCTTATATTAATGAGAAAAATATATCTAATTCCATTCAAGATTAACGGTTGTTTTTTTACCATTACTCATAGATGCATACTATTATAAACATATTTAAATTATGATAAAAAATTTTTAAATAATACTGAAGTTAATAAAAACATTTTATTAGAAATTTCTGTATGAAGTTTTTATGTAATTCCTCATGAGATTATGCATTTATTATCGTACGAAAAAATTCCATTGTTTCACAAATTAAACAGACCGAATTAGAGATCGAATTTTTTTTTATCACTTTTGATACTTGATCAATTGCTTTAAACTGGTTACTTTGTAATGAATTAGCTATTTTTTTTATAAATATATATAATAGTTCGGGGGTTAGATATTGTAAACTAATTATAAAATTATAATATTTAAAATTTATCTCAGTTAATTTTTAATTATTGTTACATATAAATGTTGCTTTTATAAATGATAAATTTTCGAATAAAGGTCTAGAATACTAATTACCTGTAGTTTATGATCTAAAATATTTGTATTCGGATTCTGAATTGTTTTATGCAATAGGTTATCTACTAACTCATACAGAAGTTATTGATTGAGTAAAAGAAAAATTTTATGTCTTCAAAAGTTGTTCTTGCTCCAGTAGAACTTTTAAAGGAACGCGACGAAATCTTTTGGAAGGTAGAATATCCAGTTTGAAAGTAGGATTTTACTTCATCCACAGACATCATAGAAAAATTAAATATCCTTAATTTTCAATTTCAAGATAAAGTTAAAATTATTGGTGGATATCGCTTCAATATCAAAAATGCTAGAACTGTTAGAAAACATATCCTCCTAGAGTAAAACAAATTTTATGTTATCACACAAGACAAAAGAATAGTTTTTACATTTAACGATAGATGATTGATTTGATGCTAGTGCCGCTATATAATCTTCCTTTCTGAAAAAAATGTTAGATCAATAATTTTTAAGGCATTTTTTTATACATAACTTAAAAAAGAAAACTAAAGTACATGTATGTATGAAGGCATTTTTAGACAAATGTAATAAATCTTTTGCCGAAGCAATGGAAGATGGCCTTCGTAATCTAAGAGAGTCAAATTTGCTTTCAGAACTTAAACTGATAATCAAAGGATGAATTGGCCAATTGCAGTCGATAGTTAGAGTCATTGCTTTGTTATTCTTATGGATAATGAAACTTTTATTCATTTGTGGTAGAATTATATGAGCTAATATGTAAGGGAAGCCTGAAGAACACCTGCAAGAAGAAAGACAGGTGATCAAATACTTAGATTTTGAGACACAAAATTATATTTTGCAAAAGGATAAGATGCTTCTGATTAAGAACTTTTATTTTCTTACTAAACCCATTTTTGTAATGAAAGCAGTTAGTTTTAAATGAAAAATTGATTGAAAAGAGAAAGACTTAGTACTTTCTCAATGAACAACTTCAACAGAATAGCAGTGAAGTTTTGTAAACCGTATGAAATCCAAATGATGCAGAAGTAACGCAATCACACAATTAATGAATATATAGCGCATAATAATTGCATTCAAGGTTGAATGTTATTTCTCGATCGTGAAATTTGGTTGAGGATTGGTAAGCAAAACTATGTGATACGTATATTTTGAAAGTTTTGTCAAACAGAGAAAGACATCACTTGTAAAGTGTGAGCTTTTGTCTATTGAGATATGCTGAGGAATCCCTAATCGACCATTGCAACCATATTATATGACTTGAGCAGCTTGAGCTGTTTCTGCTCGGACGTTAATTAGTGGCACACAGCTTCCTTTTAAACTATGTTTTTTCCTTATTAAATCAATAATGTCTTGCTTCATTTTATATCAAATGAAATGGCTGCATATAAACTTAATTAGGCTTGCACTCCAAGATGAATAAGATAATACATGCTTCAAAACATCGGGCCCTTAAGCATTTCATGTATGTACAGTAAATTCGGCAATAAAGTGCAAGGAATTTACTTGTCATGTGACAATTTCTCAATATTTTGTTGAAAAACTTAAGTGATTGGTTTGCGATCAACTAAAATGTTAAGTTTAGTCTTCACTAAAATATAAAGAAAATATTTTAAGGAGGAAAAATAGCAAGAAATCCCCATTAGTACTCCATACATTTTTGTTCTATGTAATAATATTTGTAAACATTGTTGAGTTTATAAGAGAGAAAACTAAAGGTTTCAAATATTACTTCTACAGTGCTGTATACTTACAGTAACAGTTAAGATGGATACATCTTAAGAATTAGAATACGTTAGGTGTGTAACCTCATTATAAAGACCAAAGTTTGAATGCTTAGTTAATTAAGCGGAGTTTTATCACGTTTTACGTTCAGATTTGTTGTAAAGTTAATTATTTTTTTAGCATCATGAGGCAAAAAACAATAGAAAAATTTAATATGCCTAGTAAAAAAATATCTTTGAACTACTTTGGGTTGAAGAAAATTTCCAGACGCTTCAACTTTTCAGATCACTGAGATAATACCATGTTCATCCATCGCATTTTCAAGAAAAGACAATTGATCAACCGTGGAAAACATTTTTCACGATTTTATACCAAACCAAAGTTTCAAAGATAGTCAAAAAATTATTTAAATAATTTAAATGTTCCTCTATTGAGAAAAATCAGTAAAAGGTGTTAAAAGCAAAACTTGAAAAGCAACATTCAACAAGTATTATGCGTGAGCTTATTTAAACATATCATTTCGGATTTACCAGAAAGCATCCGGTAGACGCTGTAGAATAACTAAATGTAGCTTTATGTGTCATTGTTAGTTAAAGAGAAAATTAAAAAAAAAATTGTTTTTAACATAAAGGCTTGTAATGATGTATAGTCCTTTTTATTTGTCACATGATTACAAAATGAAATTCCTTGGCTTTTTTTTAGAATAATATTTATTAGAATAACATAATACAAAAGTCTTTCAACAGTGATACAAGTTAATTATCAAGAATCCATTTTAATTTCATCATCAAACTGCAGAATATAACCACAGTTGGCGAAATATAATCAATTTTTGTTTCTTAATCAGTGTAAAAATTAAAATTACGCTCATTTTAAGTTAATACAGTAATTTTCTAACTTACTCAAAATAAAAAGGGGAAATTTAGAAATTTTCTTATAAATATCTTTAAAAAAATTTAAGATTTTAATTTTTAGCAAAAATCTATACATTCATAATTTTGGAGCACACATTATATTTTTTAATATAATATAATATATTAATTATATTATAATATAATATTATGATATAAACATATGAGCAAATTAAAAAAAAAATATTCTTTAAATTGAAGGCAATTATAAGGACAACCATTATTCTATTTCAGAGGTAACATTATTTATAGTTTGAATCATATATATTTACGCATTTAAGCGCAATTTTGATAAATTTTGGTTGTAAAAGTAATCATTATATAATGTTTTAGTATCATTAAATATTACGAAAGAATAAATATTTTAATAAGAAAACATCATTTTGCTTCATCTGGGAAATGAAAATAAAAATAGAGATCAAATAATTCTAAAATAACTTTTCTTTATTCCCTTTTATTTGCTTTTAATATGAAGAGATCAGTAAACATCCGCCGTATGTAATTGTAAAATAATGACGTTGAAAGAAAATAAAACAAGAGCTTATGTCAGAGTATATTTTTTCCTACGTATTTTATTTTTATCTTAAAAATTAAGAAAATAATTTTAAATGTATAAGGGCCAAGGATTGCGAAATGCGTATTTATTTATTGACTTATTTGCAATTTTTTTTTTTACATATTTCTATAATGGTTTCAAATAAATATTTCGTTTTCTGGGAAAAAATTATTTTCTTTATTTTTTTTTTCTGTAAGACAAAACATATTTGTATTGTTAAATTTCAGAAATTTTCATTATCTTAGGCCAAAGTTTGAAATTTTGAGCTTGGATTTAAGAAAAAGGAACAGTAATTTTTGTCTCAACCATTAATTTATATTAATGTATATTTTAACTAAATTTTAATATATACAGTAATTAGTTGCTATGATTAGAATTTTTTTTTTCAATATAACAGCTATTAACGATGTTTATATATTCTTATTCGTTGAGTTTCAAATTTTAAGTTTTGTTTAAGATGAATTTTCTACTAATGAGATGAAAATAATAAATTTATATTTTAAGCCCAGACGTTTTGATAAATAATTAATCTTATTTACTTAGTTAAGATAATATTTAAATCAATTTATTGCTCATTTATTTAAATTTTATTATATTGCAAATGTAATAGTTACTTAGAAAATATTGCAATAACCCAATCTCTCTCTAATCTAATATCACCATTATTCACTGAAAATCATTTCGTAATTATTCTCTTATATTAACCTGAATTCATGGTTCCTGAAAAGAATTTGAGATTCGGAAATATGAATATTCATGTTTTTTTAATTTAATATAAATTTTTGAAATCCTAATTTCAAAATTTTAGCAAAAATGATTTTATCGGAACAAATAAAATAATTCATTAACATTTAACTAACTTATTTTTACGTCAACTAAGTGTTAATTTAACGCAAACATTCAATATACTATGATGTTAAACATTGAATGAGTCACGTGTGTTGTGAATTTATCGTCTATATGATATAGGCAATTAATGCCTTTATTATTTAAGCCATATTTATTGATATCACAACATTTGGATACAAATGATATAGTATCAACAAATATTGTTCATTACTGAATGTAAAATTTATAAAATAAAAAACTTACTTTATATGACTGTAGCTATATTTATTTAAAAATTTGAATTTATTTAATAAATTCACACATGGCAGTTTTAAAAACTGTGATTTTATACTGTTTTTAATGTGATGCCTTTCTAGCAGATTTTACTTCAATTTAACAATATTACAGTTAAATAAATGTCATTTTTCTTTTTAATCTCTCTATCTTTTAAGCTCGGCTATCTTTTAGGATTTTAAATAAGATTCAGATTAAAGAAAACGAACAATTCCTTCAAGCTCAATTTATTTACTCCATAGGTCTCAATGGATTGTCACTTAAAATTTATTATTTAAAAGCATCGTAAAAATATACACCACATAACAACTATGTAATAATATTTTAATAATTAAAATTATTAATATTTTAATGCTAATACTTGTAATTTTATATTTTTAATTGATAATCTTAATATAAACGTATACGACAATTTTCAAAAACTTAATAGGATCATTTAACCTTGTGTACATCATATAGTAATAAATTAAATAATCTTATTAAAGGAAAACATAAGAGAGAAACAACAAATATAAACATAATTCTCTAAAATTTAATATGCTTACTTATAATAGACATATATCTTTCTTAAGGTGCTCTAATTAGGTTATTCTAATGAAAGAGAATATTACAGAGATATCATATTTACGTTATTTGAGAGGGTCTTACAAGTGATTGAGAATTAATGTTATTTAAATATTAACTAACAATTAACTCTATTCTCTATATACATCTAACTAATAAATAATAGTCAAATATAACTAATTAAAATATAATAGATTATATTTGAATAATTCGCGTCACTCAAATATAATCTAAGTATATTTTACTTAAAAGTACGATAAGTACAGTATTCTAAGGTATTGAAATAATAATGTTTTCGAGTAATTATGGATTTTTATTTGATACACAAGGACACTGGAGAAGATTTTATCGATATTTTTATTTTATATGTGTTTATAAAAATGGACATTATCTAGCATCGTATCGTATCAGCTACTTACCATGGAATGTGATAAAACAAACCACAAATGACTATTGATTAATGTCACCTACAAGTACTTGGCGACGTCTTGGGTCGCAACAAGGACGTTATCCATAGTTTATGCGAAGTGGGGCTCGTGTCGGGTAAAAACAGTCATCATTCGCCTTATGTATACAACCAGCAGTCACCCTCTCAGCATCCATTTTTCACACGCTCTCCCTTATCTCGAGGGTTCACTCCAGAGTGAGGTTCCAATGGCCCACTAGAAGACAGAAAAGGAGACCCTAATAGACCTAACATTCGAGTGCCCGCTGCAGCAAAATGAGGGAAAAGTGGTCGATTATTGTTCCGCAATATGTAGACACGATGGCGGTTGCAGTTCACTTCTACAAGTGATTTTCTCCTGCATTCCCCCCTTATTGCTTCCCTCTCGCTTCTTCTCAACAATGCATCTAAAGAGAGCAGAGTGGACTTTTACTTTCCTAATGTAGCCATAATCGAAGCTAAAAGATTGAGTTATGTATGAATGGAAAATAATTGTGATTCGATAAATTTGTATAAGATAGTCTATTTTTTAATATACTGAGCTTGCGTGATTTGTCAATAGACTGTACGAGATAACTCGGACTGCTTATGGAAAATAAGACATTATTATGATTCTCTAGTTTCAACCATAGCCGTATGATAGAACAATAATCTTTGAACAGGAAGCATTCAGGTGTTCAATCCCAGTCATTGTTAAGCAATTCTGCCTCATTTTTAATAATAAATAAAATAAATAAAAATTTAAAAAAACAAATGTTATTAATTTTTTTTTAAGGTAACAACGGTGGATGTTTAAATGTTTCACAACGACTTTCAGCTGTTAAGCTATCTGCTACACTATATCAAAGCAACTTTTACAGGTTTCACCGTAGCTTAATAATAGGAATTGTGTTTGGAGTGATAGATCCTAGGTTCGGATACATCAATTATGAGGTGAACAATCAAAAACTGGAGTTATTAGGAATATATGTTGTACGTATGATTTTGTTATACATATCTGTTGAAGTCAGTGCTTGGAAGTTTCCTGAATTTTTTTCCTTTCTTGACTTATAAAAGATATTCTCTAAATTTATAACTATCTTCAAAAGTCACAATAAGGGCTAGAGACTCAAATGTTTAACAACAGTTTTATGTTATTGGGCTATCGGCAATGTGATGTCAATATTGAGATATGAGTACCAATAGTTTTCCCTACTGTGTTAAATAAATAAATGTAAAATAGATACCTTTTCATGCAAAGCAAAATCAAATGTATTATTAAAACCATTTCCAATGCTTATAATTGTGTCTAAAACTTTCAACTTAGCAACAGAAGCATATTTACGAATCATTTTCTGTATTTATGGTACCTCTATGAGTTTTTTACACTATTTATTATTCCCACAATTCGATACTTTTTATTTATATCATATTACGACGAGTTAGAACATTAATAATAAATAGTTAAATTATTTGTGCGTGTCTATCATTTCTATCTTATTCTAAAACTAAAAGTGATATAACATATATCATTATTAGTCTTTGTTCATATCAAAAAGATTTTCCCAATAATTTAAATGCGGAACTCATTTATTGAATGAAACAATTTTTTAAAAATATTAGTGTATGAGAAAGTAAATGATTTTTTTTACTAAATGCATAATATAAAAAGTCATTACTTTTATCATGATATTATATTAAAAATTATTATATATTATAAATGTATATAAAAATTTATAAATGAATATATATAAGAGCGACTACTTAGGAAAATGATAAACTAAAACTCTTTTCTTGGTTGTGTTATTTTTTGTTATTTTTAAGTAAAGTGGTTTGTATTGTGTCAATTCAAAAGCTTCAGTGCCTTTCCATTGAATCTACTAACAGGAAAAGTAACTAATTTTCATTTAGTTTACCTACATTCTTAATAAGTATAATTTGTTAAAAATGTGAATAAGAAATGAAAGCAATTACAGATAAAAAATTTTGACTGTACTTGTTAAACATAGTTTACTGGAAACCCAATTTTTAATTGATTTAGACAAGAATTTTTTTTAGATTTTTATAACTAAATAAGTATAATTTTATGTGTAGTAATATCCTTTTTCCAATGTTTCACTATAAGACTAAAAAAAGAAGTAAGTAATAATAAAGATTGAAATTTAAAGTCAGTAGAAATACAACTTGGACCGCATAATTTGAAATATTTGAAAAATAATAAAGTTTTAATATTAAAAAAATTTAGACTTATTAAGATTTTTTTGGAGAGAATGGCTAATAAAATGTTATTTGATAAAAATGGTGACATAACAGATCATGCTCAAATTTTTCAGTTTTTACTAAATAAAAAAAAAAAGATTAGTTACTTGATATTTTACTTGAAAGTACAGTCATCAAAATAATATTATAATTTTAAATATCCATAAAGACGGAAGAACTAAATAATATATATATAAAAAAATAATTTCTCACCATAATTTAATTCTTTTATCAGTTATAAAAAATAATTCTAATGAATGTTTTAAAAATTAGCCAAATAATCATTTATTATTGTGAAGAACAATGTCACCTGAGAAAAATTAGCCATGCAAAAGAGAAAAAAAAAAGAGAATTGTTTGGAAATATTTATTACGAAATAATTATAAATGAAAAATGAAACCCGCCTCGTCGAAAAATTCGCTTTCGCCTCCTCACTCAACGGTCGGAAACACTAAACCACAATAAAGTTCTCTCATTTCTTTTTAAAATATCCAATTCAATATAAGTCAGAAAAGTAGATTGTTGAATTGGAAATAGTATCCGGTTTAAAAGATGAAAATTTAAATTAAATTTTGTACGGAATCACCATGGAAAAAATTGTTTCGAGTTCAATTTTACATTTTGGTTTAATAGATAAGAGGAAAGAAAGCAAAATGTTTTTTTTTTTATTTCATTATTTCATTTTCGACATTTCCTCGTAAGGGAAGAACTTAAATAAAAAAATAAATAAATAAAAACAAACTGAAACATTTTTTGGAGAGATAAAGAAAATATGGAAGAAGATTTCAATGTTTACAGTAAAAACGAGTCATTCGAAACGATCGCTATTTTCTAAAACTAACGTTTTTTCCTTCAATCCTTGTGGGTTGCCATAAATTTTGGCAAATGTCGCCAAATTTTAAGCAACTGACAGCAATTCAGTTAAATATTACGTTTTGTGTTGTGTGTGTTAGATAATTAATAAACATAATTCAATGATTTATTATTCATTATTTAATAATTCACTTCTAAATTAATATATAATTCACTATTTAATTAATTATTATAATTTACTATTAAAAATGTTAAAGCAGAAAATAAATCACATAAATTTAGAGTTATGTGACAACCCTTATTAGTTATCCAATAAAAGTATTGGCTATCGATTTGCCAAATAAGAATAAAAATAAAATACAATGATAAAAATTAATAAAATATCAAAAATAGACATTGAAATTTCTTGCAAGTCATTAAAAAATCATTATTAAACGGAAAAGAATTTTACATATTTCGATACATAATAGCGTTGATTTAATTATGTGAAGTTATTTTTTAGCAGCAAAATTTCATAAACAACACTTCCAAAGTCACTTTGTGTTAATTATAAGATGGGATCAAGCTAAGAAAATTAAACGAGCAAATTCGTCATATGATACCCAATTACTTTCATGCTAATGGATATTATTTATATTATTGAATTTTATTCGAATTTCAGAATCAATTAAGTTAATAATGAAAATTTTAAAATAAATATTTAGCCAGAGAACTGCTTTGTTTGATTTTTTTATCTCTCCGCAGCCACATTTTACATGTGAAATTTAACTCAACTACGATCCATATAGTTTAATGTGGATTTTCTGAATACTACCAACATTCACACTTTAAGTAGGAATCGAATGTATGACTATTAGAGTAATGACAACCATTCTACTACTATCTTGACTAAGTCGGGGAACTTAAATAAGAAAGTATCGAACTTTCACACGCATTATGTAATAAATATTTTATTGGGATATTTAAACAATCTTGCATTTTTTAAGTAATTTGCAATTGATTTTCTTTAGTATCTTATAAATGAGTATTCTTATTATTACTTATAAAATCTCCTTAGTTGAAATCTAATGTATTTTTTTCTAATTTTGGATTATGGCCAGAACTACATATGCAAATTGATGCTTTATGTCATCATCTGACTTCGCTCTATTAAAATTGTAATACTTACTATTAATAATGTACAATGAGTAATGATATGCAATAATACATTAATTTTCAATCATACCTATGTCAATTGAAATCATTCTTAAATAATTAGGATATATTTTTACATCATTAATTAATAAAACATTAAAGAATATATTTTCGACAAATAGTGTCATATAAACTTGAATTATAGCTTATCCATATTCACTGCAATTTTGCTTTTATATTAGCTTTCACATATTCAACTATAGCAAAATATTATTATAATTTTGAAAAATTATTTTGCTTTTAAAACTTTATTTCCTTGGATACAAAAGTAATAACAGTTTTCATTTGTGTCAATATGATTTTCCAGTGAGATATTGAATGCAGATCCCATTTTTCCTGGCCAAGGATATAAATTTTTACGATTTTATTTGGCAACAGTGATTGGTTTCTTAAATAATCTAAAGTACTTTGGTGCTTTTGCGGCAGCTTCTCCATTATGAAAACTTCACAGAAAAAAGAACAATTCTGCAACGATTATTTATTGCTGAGCTTGTTCTTGAGAAATATCAGCAATAATTCTATAATTGGACAATTTACTGGATAAAACAATTCGAAAATGCTTATTATCTCCTCTAAACATTCCGATAATAAAATCTGAAAAATAACTTCATGTTATACAACCAGAAGAATTTCGATACTTTTGTAACAGTTTTATCATCAAATGAAAACTTCACCAAAAGGGAAACAGTTCTAAAATATTTATTTCATATTTAATCTGCGAAAGGAAAATCCCTATAGCATTAGTATTATATTAGCAGTTTATTAAATTAAATTGACTAAAAAATACTTAGCATTAATAAAAATTTACCGGTAAAATATGATTTATATTTCATTGAAGAGTACATTTCTTTCCCAAACTTTATCCTAAATGTTTTCATATAAAATAAAAATACAAATTGTCTACCAATAATAATAAAAATAAATTATTTTAATTATTGATTATAATTAGTTATTATGATAAATAGGTCTTATTTCATAAAATAATTATTTTATTTAATAATTATATTATCAAATAATAGTTTATAACTTTTTTTGAAAAATTAAATAGAAAAGAATTTAAATTCGAAATCAAAAGTAAATGACTTTCTTTTTTATGCACAGAACAATAACAATTATTCAAACGCTATGTAAAATCCGATTCAAATTTTCTTAGGTTTTGTATACCACATATTCCTAAGCTTTTTCTTGCAAAAAAAAATTCGACTTTATTTGAACATACGAGTTGACATTACTGATATTATGAGTAATACGTGTAAGTTCATAGAACAAAATTTTGAAGCAGCACATTTTCTAAATTTTTCCTTATATTGTAACCCTTACAGCAAATCTCATTATTTTAGGCATTTTATAGCAAGATTTAATAGCTTTTTAAGAAGCTCTACTCTATCCATGTTTTTTAAATACTCTAGTAAACTATGTTATCGTGTAAATTATTAGTTATTATAAAATTTCGTAAAGTTTGATTAGTTTGTTCTTCAATGGTTATTTTTTGCACAATAGTTTAATTTAGAACCAGATACAAATTTCAAAATAGATTCTATAAGTCTTAATAAATATCCAAGCAAAAGTAGAAGTTGAACCCAAGAATTGTTGAACTGAAAGGCAGAGTAGCAAGGTGGCGAGGTGACAGTTTTACCATTTATATCTTGAATTTAGGTTACTCATATATCTGTCTTCTATAATTTAAAATAACTGAAAGTGTATGACATGTTAAAAATTATATTATAATTTTAACCAAAATGCTCATAAGAATTCAAAAATAAAATACTGTTGACATATTCTACAAGAAAAAAATATAACAAACAAATGAAACTACTTTTTTGCATCTGCTTAAAATTTATGGTCAAACTTCAACAAATTCAATGTTAAACGTCTGAAAATGTTTCAGATGTATATATTAGACGTATTTTAATTTTTTCAGATGTATATATAGCGAAGAATATTCAGGCAAATATTGACAGTATCTTTAGAAACTTTAGAAGGTTACAAAATATATTAGATATCATATTTTGCAGTGAAGATTTTCTGATTCATGTAGTTGAGGTTTAGTAACAAATTGAAAATAAATATTCATTTGTGGTCACCCTAAAAGCTGGAAATGTTTTTTAGTTATTGAAAATGCTTATATGAGCTGCAAGTTTGCATTTGTATAAGAATCTACTCTCATACAAATTTGGTTTATGCGTTTAAAAAAGAAATGTCCATATATTAATAGAATTATGTGATTGTATTAACAGTATTAAAATAATTATTAAATTTACATCACTTAAAGCAGCGGTTCCCAACCGCTGTTCCGCGGCACACCAGTGTGCCGTCTGAGGCACCGTGGTGTGCCGTGAGGCCCTCGTAGCCAAGACTTTACCATCAGCCTTAGTTCATGTATTGGATGATGTTGTGCGCATGGTAAAGTCATGACCCATGAAAAGTCGCAGCTTTGTGTGAGGAGATGAGAGCAAAGACTTAATGTTTCATACGGAGGTCCGGTGGTTGTCGCGTGGCAAGGTCTTGGTTCGTGTGTATGAGCTGCGGGAGGAACTTAAAATGTTTCTGACAAATGAGGGGTCAGATTATGCAAAGCAGCTTGCAAGTGATGAGTGGTGTGCAAGGCTGGCATACCTGGCAGATATATTTCATAATCTGAATAAATTGAACACCCGAATGCAAGGCCGAAATGAAAACCTGCTCACAAGTACAGATAAAATAAATGGATTCCGTTCAAAGGTGCAACTCTGGCATCAACACGTGGAAAGTGGCAATCTTGAAATGTTCACACTCACCATGCAATGGCAAGGTGTTCACACTGCTGCACTGTGTGAGATAATAGTTAAGCATTTAAAAACTCTTGAGGAGAAGTTGTCATTTTATTTCTCTTCAGTCTCCACTGAATGCCTTGACTGGGTTAGAAACCCTTATAGCTCAGCATCAGTTGTTGGAAATGACATAAAATGACTTTACAGGAGCAGGAGGAACTAATTGAACTGAGACAAAATCGTGGTTTCAAGCTAAGATTTGCTGATCTACCTTTGGATAGTTTTTGGTTGGATACTGCCAAGGAGTTCCCCTTTCTGGCAAACAAAGCTATTTTGACATTGCTTCCTTTTTCCACTACATATCTGTGTGAGATTAGCTTTTCAAGCATGATTGCTATGAAAACCAAATACAGAGAGAGATTGAGAACTGTTTACGAAGAGCTACGTGTGTGTCTTTCTTCGATTCCAGCCAGAATATCAGCTTTGTGTTCAGCCAAACAGGCCCAGGTTTCGGACTGAAAGTATTTTATAATTTTTCACTTTTCTGTTAATTAATATTTCATAATAAAGTAATTATAAAATACTTTCTTTGTGCTTATTTGATTCCTATTCAAGAGAATTACTTTATTATACTCAATATAGGCACAGAGTTAATTTTTTAATATTTTGTAATGATGGTGTGCCTCGTGATTTTTTTCCCCGCGACAAGTGTGCCTTGGCCAAAAAAGGTTGGGAGTCAAAAAAGCTGACTTAAAGCATTACAATTTTATTAAATGTTATTTTTCTTATAACATGCATTAAAACAATAACATTTTCAAAGTTATTTCAATAACATTTACAAAAATGTGACAAAGTGTAGAAGTAAACATATATTACAATCAAAAAATTGAAGGTATTTAATGTTTGGTAAATAAGGAATTTTTTTTATGTAAGAAATAACTTTACTGTTTATATTCAAATGATGAAACACTTTTCTTTCATAACTTAATAATGAACTATATTTTACGCGAGTTGCATGTAAAAAAGCCAATTAACTATTATGAGCATCCTGAAATATTCGATAATATTGTGAACTGTATTCCAATAACCTCCCAAAAGTAGCTTAATAATAAGAAAATTCTTTACAATTTGCATAAATTAAATGATATTCACGAGTAAAGCGTTAGAAATTTAGAGAAGTTTCATTAAATCACAATATCTTTAGAATTACCATAACTAGGAATCTGAAGGAGACTTTTCTCAGATCAAACTCTTCATAAATGTTGGAAATATAGCTCCTTTATATTTTTCAGTTCAGTAGAAAAATCTGGGAAAATAAATATTAAATTCAAATAAAAACTCACAGCAGAGTGCATTTTCCCATTGAATGCTAAGATCCGTAAGATATTTGAGAATATTGAATTTAAATGAAGACTCATTAGCAAACTTTTATTATTAAGAATTAAAAAAGTGAAAAAAAATATTATGCTTTTAAAACTGTTTTGAAAGTAGTTTTTTAAAATATTAGTTTTCATAAAATATTATATTTTTAGAAAATATCATTAATTTTAATATATGTTTTAAATGACTTCATGTTTTTAAAATATTTTCCCACAGACTTATATAACGATAAGAAAATCAAAATAAGCATTTAGGAATATAATACTTAATAAAATAATTCATTACAAACAAGTAAAATAAGCACTTAGTTACAATATCAATTAAAAAGAAAGCAACTAGAACAGAATGATTTTATTTTTTGTCTTTAGGTGAGTAAATAAAGTAAATGTAAATTTAGCTTATCCGGTAATAGCTAGATATTCTTTTCTGCAGATTTCTAACGTTAGAATCTATCTTCGATGCCTGTAAAACGCAATATGACGTAAGAGACTGACTTTTCCTAAATAGTGAGGTGTATTCACATGTTAAATAGAAGAAATTCCTGAAAACTTCGAAGAACCCTTTTCTGACAAATATGCTGACAGAAGGCAAAAGCGAAACATCCATCTCCTGTTGTTCTACAATGGTTGGGATTAAATACCGAATCTTTCTTTCTCAACAACTATGTTTTATCATTAAGTCAAGGTAAACCCAATAAGCTAAAACACATGGTTTCATTTTAACGCTTTAGAACTTGACATAACTTAACAATCAAAGACTATTGAGAGACTTTTGAACTTCCGTCATGTTTTTTCCAAACTGGAAGAATAATTCATAGTTTGTGGACAGCTTCACATTTTGCAATGGAGGAAACTCAAGCTTTTACTCTAAAAGAGTGCAAGGAAAAGCAGAAACATTGTATTAAGCCTATCTGTAGGCTAGGTATAGGGAAGCTCGCTGGTGAAACAGTAACAACAACCGCTCCCCTGCTGCTTATCTGCAAGTGAGATCAAACCAGGGAAATATCATTTCAAAGAGCTTAGCTCTCCACTTACTATGATGAGTCTTACAGTATTAGGGTACAATATATACTCTTGAAAACATTATTTACTTTACCTGTGAAACCTCCTATTAAGCATAAAAAGATGAATTATTTGCATGGCCTAATTTGACAACCATTTATCACAATTTGTATTCATATGTAAAAACGTTTTAAAAATGCTAATGTGTAAAATAATTAATTTTAACAAATATATAATATAAAAAATTTTGTATTATAAAAAAATTGCCTAATTTTAATTTTCTTAATTCAGAATATTCAGGACAGTTTTATTGCCTTCAAGGAAATATTTCCATGAAGGTACAGATTGAAATTACGATTAAGATTATTAATTAATTAGTTAAAGGATTGAAAAATAAATTAATTTACAAATAATTTAAATGCAAGTGAGAACAGAGTTTATAGATTTTCATTACAGAAAATATTAAGGAAGGAAATAAACACAAGAACAGAAATTAAATAACAGATTTAAAATGGATGAAAAAGGATTGAGGAATGAGCACAAAATATTCACCGTTACTTTCTACTAACATTTGTAGTATATGAATTAGGTTGTAGTTACGTTAAGTGAGGCTTTATTATTACAATGTACTTACCTGCTGTATATTTATATTTTAAATCACCAAGCACAGCCTATCTTGTCTCAATTTAATTTATTTAAAAAAAAAAAAATCTTGTCTCAATGTTTAACACTTCTTAACTATACCGATCTGGTAGTAGAATGGTTGTGCCGTTCTGACTTATAGTTCAATAACTTGAAGATTTGATTGTTACCTTTTGGGTGGATGTGTGTGCTGGTCTGAATTCGCTTTAATTGTAGACTCTAATCAGCTTAATCCTCGTGCGTAGAAAATATAGTGAAGCAACAAGTCAATAATGAAATCTTTTTAATTATTTTTGAAACTTCGACTGAGTGGAAAGTATGTTAATGGTTCACAATCTAATGGCTAATTGAAAGAAGAACGATTTTATTACTAGATTTTGGGTTTCTAAATAGAGATGAACATATTGGTTTGAAGCTTGTCCTTAAGCGAAATATATAATAAAGATACGAGTTTACATTCTCTACCTCATCAATAAGAATATTTCCCATTAAGAGATAGAGAATGCAAATTTATATCTTTGTGTTGCACTTATGAAACAGTTTTTGGACTCCACTTTTTGCCATGGATACTAGCAATGGCTCAAATTTCATCCACATTAAACTATGAGTCTGGGTAGAATTTACTCTTATGCGCAAAAAGGAATCGTAGAATAACAAGCGAACCAAGAACATCAAAAGTACACGATTTTCCTTGATTTCGATATATTAATAAGTATAACGGTAAAATAATGAATAAGCAAATAACTATACAACGTTATAAATAAGCAAGTAATTTAATGAAAAATTAATGCAATTTTCACATTCAGTTATTTTAAATAAGTCATAACAACTTTTTGTACTTATTTCTCAGCGTAATTTTATTTTCTCATTCTAAAAATAGAAATAAATTTAATTGCATTAATTTTGATACCATTTGCATTTTATACTTTGATTCCCAATTTCAAATTTTATGCTCTTATCAATATTTTTATAAAAATTTTAAACTTATTTCGATATCAATAAAAAATATATTTATTTCTTTAATATGTGTCCATTTTCTTTATTACCAACATGTTAACTACTATGAAATTTAGCGAATTATGATCAAGTGGCTTATATAGAATAATGTACATAGTCTTGTGTACATTATCTCTGGGATAAGATTCGAAAACTGAATAGAAAATTCAAGTAGAATATTTTTTTAATAAATAAAATATTATTTATTATTCTAGACCTTTCAGGGAGGTCTAGATAAAAATTACCTAATGTTTTGTGAAATTTTTTCAGTAAGCTTTATATATATATATATGTGTGTGTGTGTGTGTGTATGTGTGTGTGTGTGTGAGTAATACTATTTTATGCAAGTAAAAAAAAATCGCATCACTATTTTTACATCATTTATTACTTTATTTAATGCCAATAATCAAAACATAATAATAAAAAATATTAAATACTCTTTACTATATTTTATAAAAAATATTTAAATTTTTTAAGAACTATTTTGAATTTAATGTGTCCATATTTTGCTCTCTTCTATTAGTCATCAACAAAAGCATTACTACGTGAAAAAAAAAGTTTAAAATATCATAAAAATTCTTAAATTAGAAATCCGTTCTAAAACAAAATAAATCAGAGAAATCAACATTGCAAGGCGATTACTCGCCAAAATGCCACTGCTGCTTTAGAATATGGAAGAAACCAGAGCCTCTAATCATTATCTGTTGGAGACTGGTTTGAAGTGAAATAGATTCGATTACTTGTGCACAACTGTTTAGAAACTGCCTGATATTACCACAACAAAGGAGAAGAGTTTTTGATCATGTCTTAGATTTTATTTATTTTTTTTCCCATGTAACTTCTTGCGTAAAACGAAAATTTCATTTCTGAAAATTCGGTAACGTATTACATGGTGCTGAATAAAAATTGATGCGCATAGGAAGATCCAATATCTGACTTTGAAGACTTTAATGCTTTTTAAAGATATGTGCTATAAGAGGATAAAAAAAGGTTGAAAAAAATGGCAAAAATTTGCCGTAATATCTAAAATACAAATATGTTTTCTGCATTTTCTAAGAACTTACTACCCGCAAATTAGCTGATTGTTCATACATTGGAAATATCTTTTGTTATGCTGCGTATTTATTTCAGTATCTTACTCCATTAAAAAGAAGAATACTTCTTATTTCGTTTTAAAAGAATTCCAACTGTACTCACCACGAGTATTGGATACTACTAATTGCATAGTTATATATAAACAATTTCTGATGATCAGCATAAACTCATAACTATTTATATATAATTAGTAATTAAACTGGAAAAAATAATGATATTTAATTAAGTTTAAAAAATAATCAATGATTCTAAGAAATTAACTTTCTTGGAGAAAACGTCCCAAGAAGAAAACAAAAGTTTTATATAAATAGGAAACAGAAATTTTACATTCATATTGTGATAATGTGGTTCTGTTCAAAAACGGAAAATGAACTTTCTGACTTTATTCACCCTGTCCCCTATGGGCGGGCTTGACCCCATTAAGTGTCTTTCGACAACAACACACGTTACTCATAAAAGATGTAACTAATTAATTTTTGATGATAGTATTTGGACTACTTCATAAATACAGTTGTGCATTTAAAATTGAAGATTTATAAACATTACTTTTTTCATTAATAATGAAAAACGTGGTTAAAAATTTTTCTTTTTATTAATAATAGTTTTCGGATAGTTGAGTATTCAAAAGACTTTGTTTAAAATTGCTAATTTTTGTTGATAACAATTTTTAGGCAATTTCGGATTTAAAAGACTCAGTAAAAAAGACATTAAATTATGATCTAATACAGAATTCAAAAGTGCGTTACATATTTAAATAATGAAAAAAAAAAGATTCCTCTAAATACATTTATTTAAGGTGTTATTTAAATGTAGTAGTGTGGAATAATAATTTCATAAGTGCAAAGCACTTTTGAAACGATTACTAAAATGAATATTAATAGTTTAATGTTAATAAATTTATTTATCAGTTTCCAACATTCAGTGGTTCAAAGCATGCTGTGTAGAATATTTTATTGAAATTTTTTTTATATAAAAAGTAAGAAATGCGCCAGTATAATAATTTAATTTCGTTAAAAAGCGCTTAAATAAATAATAAAAATATAAATTTTTTGATGGATGAAATTTTCAACATTTTTATATGTTTTATATTTGATATTATCAAACTATTAAAGATTAAAATTCTGTTTTTAGTGTCAAAGAAATAAATTTTCGTTGTTAAAAATTCTTATACTTTCATATAATAAAAATAAAATATTTAGGCTAAAATATATACTTATAATTCATTTTACTGTTAACAAAATATCGATATTTAACACATAATGTATAAGCTTAATAGAACTTTTAATTTTTTATTCATTCAAATAGTTAATGAACTATTAAATTTTATATTTTATAAGCAATTAGTACATATATAAAATGTTATTATTGTATAATAATTTATTATATGAATGTCCTTTTTACATATCTTGGTGATAATAGTTCGGTAAACTTATTTTTGTTCGCTTTCAGTTAATAGTTCTCTTCCGTAATTAAGACCACCTCTTAAACTATTCTTGGAAATAGTTTATGTAAAAGAACAAAAGGAAGATACCGAGAAAAATTTGTTTCGTTATGTAATGACTGAAGTATAAAGTTTAAAATCAGCTCACAATTTTAATTTGTGAAGATTTATTATACTATCATATAAGTGATAGTACAATAGTATGACTGGTGGAAGAGTTGTAAGGTACCTGTTTAAAATACTCTTGGTAGATGTTATTAAATATTTTATTTAATAATGTTTAAGAATAGTATTTATTGAACAATTTATTGAATATAGTTTAAGAATATTATAAGATTATTGAATATTTTTTCAATTGCATTTTTTATATCAATTAATGTAGTTCTTATTATTTAAAACTATAAAATTTATACAACTAAAGATAAGATTTTAGAAATTTACATTTGGAAGATGTATGTTCGATTTTACAGTGATATAAAGTGTAAATTTAAATTAATTATTACATTAAATAATTTAATTTAATGTTACATTTGAAACATGCACATCTGAAAATTAATATGCATATACACATATTAGTATGCGTGTATTTTGTCGTGGGCTTAGCTTACATATTAAAAAAATTTCATTAAGGAACTAAATTCTTCTAAATTTATTAACTTTCGCTTTCATCATAAAGTTTTGAAAATAGAGTTCGAAATTTTCGGGAATTACAGAAAAAAGATAAAAAAATAAGGGAAGGAGATATGAATTTTTTTATTTGTTCAGAAAACTTTATTGTTAAAAGTACTTTTTTTCTGGTATTATATATAAATTTGAATAAAATGATATTGCTTCTTTAATAAAGTGATGTTTCCAGTAAATCTTATGCAAAATAATTGAATAGAAGAAATAAAATATTGTATAACTTAAATGCGGATTATTAAATTATTTTTGCATATTTCAATCATTCCAAAAGATTCTACGACAGTTGCATAATTCTGACTTTTCAATAATTATTCTCTATCATTCCGGAAGCACATTAACAAACCTTGCGAGCCGAAGGTCTAGTTGACGTAATATTATTCTTAAAAGACAAAAACATTTTTTTTATTTAACGCTGGAATCATTTTTAAATTTTTTTTTCTCCAGCAAAAATTCTCAAAGATGGATTCCAGTTCCCCTTTTCTTCCAGCTTCCTGAGCAGAGAAGGAAGTTAAAAGACTCTGTAATAACAATCTAATAACATTCCGGAGGAGTCGAGATTCCAGGAAATTTTTATTCTAATTGGCAAAAGGGAAGCAGGAAGATAAAAGTCGCAAGGGGAAGAAGAGAATTCATTCTACCTCATTATTGTTTCTCTCTGCCCCGTCAGCAGCTCCTGCATAAACAATGACGACGGTAGCTTCGTTAACGCCGACTGCCCCCTTTCTGTAATCTTACCTGTGTAGCACCCGAGTTAGTAAACAGAGAGGTCTGTTAACGACGAAAAGCCCCTCTTCCACTGCCTGTGTCCCCATCGATTTTCCCTGCCAACGAACGAACCAGACTTTGCGCTAACGAAGTGCCGGAAACATAATACTTTAATAGAGATCGTAAATTGAGGACCAGGCTCCCGAAAACGTTGCTGGTGGTTCGCAAAATGTTCGGTGTCAGGTTGTTTGCTACACATTAGAGGCAGTGAGTTAACAACCAAACAAGTTCTCCTTCGTCGTGCCTTCCCTTTCTCTCGGCGTTAAGGCTTGTCATTGTAATTAGTCGAGACGCCATATTTGTTGCGACGTCAGTTTTAACGATGAGCCTTTAAAGAAGTTGAAAGTTAACAAAAAAAATCTGCAGGGAGATTATTCCTCCCAAGCCCCAACTTGTACAAGCCCCTGCTCGTTAAGCGACTGCATTCTGATTAATGAATTTTTAAAGATAAATAATTAACTTGGCGAATGGAAGGCTCGCATTCGACTCTTTGTTTTGTTTCAAGAAAGTGTAAGCAGAGAACAACAGCACTTTGTCAACATCAAACTTAAAAAAACACGACAGGTAATGAATTAATAGACGGAATGAGAAGGCGAATTGTTGTCCATGGAGTTGTTTATTATTTTCAGCGAAAAAAGTAATTGAAACATCATTAGAAGAAAAAATAATTTCTAAATTAGATTTTAGACACAATTTTCTCCAACAATGCATTTTATAATTTAATAATTATTTAGATTAAAAATGCCATTATTTAACTCAAAAATATTGTAGCATTTTTTAACTACATGATTCCTTTGTAATACTTATACAACGATTAATCATATCAGGCCTTATATTTTAATCTAAATATTATTTATATTTAATGTTCTTAACAATTTAAAAAACTAATTTATTCATAAAATTATATTTTGAGTATAAATAATATCTGCATTTCAATTTATTACAACACAAATAATCTATGTAATAATATTAGATTATTAATATCTTCAAAGAGCTTACCAGTAAAATGTGTTGGAAATGCAATTTGTTTACTACCTGAAATGTAGCTTATTTACATTCGATATGCATACACAAATCTAGTTGTGAGTCCACACCCATTCAAACCTACACTTATGAATGCATATCTTCATTCTAGAAGACGGGGAAAAAGCACACACTTATGCATACTTCTTTCCCATCTTCAAGATGTCCCATAAGTTCTTATAATAAAACTATCTTAGAATATTACCGAAATTTTTCATCATTATAAATGTGTAACATTTCTATAACACATAACTAAACGTATAAAAAAGAATAAGGCTCCGACCTTTGCACATCTTCTATTCAGAGCTTGTAATAAATGTGGTGTTTTTTTTTTTTTTCCAAAAATATAGTTATATATTTTTCTTGAAGTATTTTCCTAAATAACTATTTAGCTCTAGACACACGCATTCACACACATTGCAAATTATAGTCCAGCATTTATTTTCATGGTGAGTATTTTTTATTTTTTCTGTTTGAAATCGAAATTTGTAAAACTGGGTAAACGTAAAGGAAAAAACTATTATCAGAGGTTCCGAAGTTAAAATTCCAGTTGCTGTTATAATCTGATTTTACAAACACATATAGTGATATAAAATGCGTTGAAAAAATCTCCGAATGGATGTCTGAAAATTACGCACATGAAGTGTATGATCTGCGTCGATTGTGTCATAAGAACAAATCATTCACCATTCAGCAAATTTCTAATTCATGTGATTTCTAAGGAAAAAATTCCATTAAACGAAGAGTGATTTTTTACACGAAATTTAAGCATTTAGGTAAAGGATATTTTTTTAAGAGAAGGCATATATATTTTTATGAAAGTATTCTGAACTAACATTGTATATGTTTAATGTTTTAAATCAATATTTCCAATTTAAGTTCAAAAATAATTTTTTAAAAATGAAAGAAATTTTTGTTAAATTACAATGGTTGCATGTATTCTAAGCAATTAATTGAATAATTAAAAACGATGTTTGTAAAATGGAATTTCTTTTTTTCTGTAGAAAATCACGATATTGATTATTCTTATTGTTTAATCTTAATATACCTCTAAAAATATGATGCAAAGGTTACAATTAAGTTTTCACCCTGTTCAAAATTATAGATTAAATGTTAATTAAGCTTTGAGATCTTGATGTCATTTATAATAAACTGTGATAGTTTGCTTACAAAAATTAAAAAAATTGTCAATTTTGTGCATACATTACTCAATATCTTAATAAACTCTATTAATCATGGAAATTATTTTCATAGTAATTTTTTTATGTTTCATAAATTTGCTACAGCAATATATAATGTAAGTTATTTATTTATAAAAGTCTTTTCAACATTAAAAGTTCTCTAATTAATTTTATCAGAATAAATGTTCCCTTCTCGTTGCATTCATGTCAGTACTTGGTTTTACATTTATTTTAGAATTTTATTCAGGATGATCTTTTAAGAAATTGGTTTTGAATAGAAGAATAATTATTGATTTTTCTTGAAAGAAACAAAATTTGTTAAAATTATATAAGCTTGTCAATTAAATTTCTCAATGCATAGAAAAACTAAGAAATTTTATTAATTTTCCATAAAAAATTCTTTAAAAAAATAAAGATTTAAAGAATTTATTAGTTATAAACTTCTGCTTGTCCCAAAAGCAACATCATGAAGGAATGACATAATGGAGCTTAAATGCTAAACAAGTAAGTATTCAGAAACATTAATTTCTGCCTAATATTAATTTTAAAAATAACTTTACTTGAAATATAATAATATGTTTTAAAGCGTTTCCATATTATTTAACTAGACAACTGTAGAGAGAACCCACATTTTACATTTATCTTAGACTTAATGGTCTTTAAAAATAAGTTTCCTATAATAACAATAAATTCTTCATTCATAACTCGACGGGTTTTCAATTGACGTAAATAATTTATTTACACAAGAATTACTTTGAATTCCATAAGACTCAAAAAATAATAACAATAATTATTCATTAAGTTTGAAATTATTGATTAATTTATTCCAATAGACGAATTTTTGTTAGTCAAATACTAATAGTTTAGTTAAAATAAATTTTGAGCAAAAGGAAAAATTTAGTTCGTAGAATAACATTTTTCTACTGTGATTTTATAGTTGAATTAAATCGAAAAGAATATTCTCAATGTGTAAAATAAGAATTTTCGGAAATGAAAATTCATCTCGTATTCAACTATTTAAAAATTTTCAAATATAACATTTTTCTTCCGAGATCAAACAGGAAAGCCGTATACAGTTAAATTCTTGATTTATAAATCTGTCATATTTAAAATGCTTATCGATGATACTTGTGGTACCTACTAAATGATGTAAGCTATTAATTCCACTTCTAAACATAAAATTATTTATGAAGTGAAAGAAACAGTTTGCTGTTGGATTTCTCCTAATTTAACTAAATACCAAAAGAGGATTGTGTCTAAATTAATGAAGAAATTACTTAAAGATGGTTCTAATTTGTTACTAAATTTGTGTCCGATTATAAAACATCTTTTATCATTATTGATGTTCTAATACATCCAAAAAGTAAAGTATGGGTTTCAGAAGATGATCCTCTTACAAAGATGAAAAGATAACTTTCCTTCAAATACGTAATATAATGCCATTTTTTTTAGAAATGCAAGTTAATCAAAGCCATCAAGCTGAACGGGTATAAAGATAGTAAAAACAACAAGTGCATTACTAAATGTTTAACAGCAATTCTTCAAGAAGTGAATATTGGAAAACTCATGATCCTCCATGACAATGCATCTTTTCATTCAGCAATATTGACAATTGAGTTTTAACAAAAACACATCAAATTGATAGAGCATCCACTCTATTTACTTGATCTAGCTATTTATCACTTTTAGTTATATTTTAATCCAAGAAAAGTAATGTAGACATCATATTCATCCCGAAACTGAGATTGATGGAGATATAAATACGTTTTTTCATCTATTCAAAGAAATAAATTACTTGAAATATTTAATTTTTTGAAAATTCTCCAACAAAAATGCAATTTTGCTCACGGAGATAATTGATAAAGTTTCATAAATATAACTGTAAAAGAGTATATGTATATCTTAAAAATTTCACTGACACATATGTATAGTGGGATTTAAAGCATAAGTTTTAAGGACATTATGCTATCTTTAATTATAGACAATTGGGGGGGAAAGATGCCATATATTTAAATTATCTCTATTCTATTTATAGAATAGAAAAAATAGGCTTTAGTCTATTTTTTT
>JAPDSC010124394.1:0-12383 GCA_026290005.1 Latrodectus geometricus | reverse complement strand
CCTTCCAAAAAAAGCCCTAATCATGGACATGTGAAGTAAGATTTAGGGGAAGTTTCTCCTTAAGTTCCTTACTGAGACTTTGATTCGTGGATTTAACTTAATTGCATTTTAATCAGCTGCAGAGGTAGTTTTGATGAATGGTTGGCTTAAGTGCAAAGTGAAGCAAAATAGTAGATACACAGGAATAAATTAATGTAAAATGAACTGCAGAATGAATATATAATAACGTTTTTCGTAGCACTTTCAAACAAGAATAACTTCATTTGGCAGAGTTGATTTTTGCTTGCAGCTTACAAAGATAAAGATGATATTAGCATATTTGCAAAGATAAATAATAACATTTAAATATTAATTTACTGTTGCAATTATAATTTGAGATATGCTTAAATTGAGCTTATTATTAAAATGGCCCCACTTGATACAAATGTCTCATAAATAGGTAAACAGATAATTATTATCATTAATATTAATGAATGACAATTAAAATAGCAGGACAATTGATTCGGATACATTATAGAATGTGGAAATTGTAAACGCAATAAATTAAAATGAATCCTTCCATAAAATATTTATCTTATATTTTTATTATCAAAGGAAATTTAACCATCAACTTAATTAATTTCCATTTAAATTCCATTTAATATAAAGGAATATTAATTGCAGTTTGAGCTTTATATAATTATTTTAAGCAAATAAAAAGACAATAATTCTTAACTGTTATATACAGAAAGCATCAAAAACTATATCATAACTACAATAAAACTAAGTATGCTGAATTAATTTGACAAGGTTTTAAATTAGTATTGCCAGCTAAAAGTGTTGAAGATATTAATTTACAGTCTTGTGAAATATTTCGATAACTAAGCCACCCAAAATTGGTTTGTATTATTAATACAGTTAACTGAAGATTAAATTTTCTTACTTAAAAATACGCAGTAATATAATATATTTTAATGCAGACGTATTTTCTTATTTGATTAAAATAGTTAAATTTTATTAAGTATGAATTGTAAGATTCTACTTGTGTACTAAATTAAAATTAATTTTAAATTAATCTTTCATACTTTAATTTTTTCATTTTTTAATTAAAAGTATGCTTCATTAATTTTTTCCTATGTTTTTTTGCTGTAATTTATAGTTTATTCTTCTTATCATTGAATTAATGATTTGATTGTTTTCTTGATACTATTGGAGGATTTTAATTATGTCCCGTGTGTCAGTTTTAACTTTGAAATAAAAATTGAATGTTACTTAAAACGTTTTCATCATGAACTATGATCATGGAAAAATCACTGACAGAAATTTATAATCACTTTAAAAAAAAAAAAAATTAAAAAATTAAGTGAATGTTTTATTTATTTTCACTTTAGATGTAAAGAAACATTGTTTACAAATTGTGAAAGCCGTGGCGGATTTAAATTAAAAATGACAAAAGATATGGAAAATAGTTTTAACATCATAAATGAAAGTTAATTGGAATATCATAACAAGACGATAAATTTCTGGAAATCATTTTTCTCAAGTAATTGAAAAACTGTGTGACAGCAATTATTAAAAGACTATTTCCAATTATATAAAAGACTATTACTAATTTTGAAAAGTATGTTGTAAAGATAAAATGTATATCGTAACATTTAAGACATTTCCTTTGGATAAATATGATTTATTTATTTTAAGCAAATAATTGTTTTTGAATATCATAACTGATTAATATGTAAGTTAACTTAAATTACTGCAATATGTTTTCGTTTGCTTAATTTTGCAAATAGAGGCAACTAAACACAATGAACTTCGTAACTTTGAACCACGATAAAGTGACCAGACAGACAACTGAGTTGGCAGTCTCATCCTTATGCCACACTTAGAAAATGGAGATGCATTTAGCTCTCTGAAACTTTTAACCTGCATAGTCTTCTCAGTACAACACTTCAGGCTGGTTCAAATATATTACTTTAAGATTACGAAAATGAAATCTTTCTTCATTAAAGCACAGCAACTTCATTAATATGCAAATTAAAAATGTTAATATTAAGGCTTTATTTGTGTTGTAAACGTATAAACGTATTCTATTGTAAACGTGCTGAAGTATATGAATTAATAGCATAAAATTATTTAATTCAATATATAAAGAAACTATTTTTTTAATTTAGTATTACTCTTATATGAACGTTATCTGATTTTTCTTTAGTACTTTTGTTATTTCTTTAAGGCTTGCCTTACAAATAAAATAAAATTCAAAAGTGAAATTCAGACAGTTACTGCTTATTGTGTGAATCAATTATTTAATTACTGATTAATGAGTTATTGTTATCTACTAATCCTCCAAACCTTTATATTTAAAATAATGTAATTATTACATATCAACTATCTTAAGCAAGAATCACAGTGGTTTGATGGTAAAATCTCACTATTTGCAATAGAATTTCCTACCTTCAATCTCAGCCTTATTAAACAGCAGAAGATGATAGTTCTGTTTCAATTTTCTGCAAGTACATCTGCCGTAATCAGTATTTTCTAAGTTTTTTTCTTTAAGCATGTGAATATGACTCACCAATTAAAAAAATCCTCTATAAAAACAATAACACGAAGACTTTAAATATTATAAATTAATATTCTAAAAAAATCTACAGAGGCTCTCAGATATGTTAAACTATTCTCTTCACCGTTTAAAATAAATTTTTTAAAAATCATAATACATTATAATTAGTATAATATTTTATAATTTTAGGATCTCATTATCATTTTTTTCAGCACTACCATGGTAGAAGCCATGGCACTTTGTCTTGTAGGGCATCCATCATCTTGGATAACAAAAGTGCGTGAGTCTCCATAATTTATGAGAAAAAACAAAGCAAATGATCCCCAAAGTTGGTATGTCTCTTCCAAGTGTATCATTTCAACGTGTAAGACATTGCGACGAGGCCCATCCACGATTAACGAACAAAATGGATCTTTGGTTGGGGTTAGGGATTAGACAACACAACTATCAGATAACGCGATCGAATGTTTTAAACAACTTGTTCTAAATCTCTAATATATAAAACGACATAATAAATTAAAAAATTAAAATTAAAAATTATGATGTTAAAAGTCAGAGAAAGTATTTATATGTGCAGTTATTCTCATTTTTTATTATTTTATTTTTTAATTTTTACACTATCCCATTTACAAAAGTCGTTACTTTTACAGACTTTATGAAAAAATAACCTTAAAAATTATTACAACTCCACTCAATCTATTTGATTCGATTTTTAGATGATATACCTGAAGATGTAAATGCGTTAGAAAAGATGGGACACGATAGAAATAGACTCTATTGAGAGGAAAATCACTCAAAAAAAATCATTGAAATCAAGTCACTGATAATACAAAAATCACTGTATATTACTGATAGTACTCTTTACGAAAGAATCAGTGAATATTTCATATTTATATATTCATTATGAAAGATTAGATATCTGATATTCAAATGCCTAGTAAAATACATCAGCTAACTAGTTAATCAGATATTATGGCTCAACGTGAAAAACATGTAAGTATTCATTGATAAATTGTGATTTCGTAAAATCAAATGTGGCATATTTTTAATCACATGCTATATAATTTTACTTATATAGCATGTGATAGCGCTATAGCAATTACGCAAAACTAATAATTTTATATAGAAGAAAATAACTACATTTGTGATTCTGTTCCACAAGCAAATTTTCAGAAACGAATGCATCGTTGCTTTAGTTACTTTACAACGAGCTGAAATTAGAGTTAAGTACGGTTTAAACAAATAACAAACTCTGTAAATAAAACAGCGAATATTTTGTGTTATCGACAAGCAAGCAAATTGAAGTTATTTTTCATTCCATTTTCTGCAACCGTTCTTAATTGAATTACAGAAAAAAAAATTAAATGAGAACAAAATATGGTATTTCTTTTTGCCTTTACTTTACTTTCTCGCACGCCATAATAACCTCATTTAAGTTGTATAATGATAAAGTTTTTCTCTTCGGAGCAAAATGTTTTGGGTTCAATCCCAATCAAGTTTGATTAATAAGAGATAGATATTGCCTTACATATGAACATCTTTTGGGGTGAGTGCTTGGAAATATTTCGGTTTTCTTAACTCATGATACATGAATACAATAAATTATCTATGAAAATTCTTCGCAGAAGGTTATTATGTGGAAAACATTAATATATGCATGACAACATCTTTAAGTCATAAGGAATTCCATATCGTAATTTCAAAGTGTTTCCCTTAAGGCAACACATGATAATATTCTTGATAATATTTTCCGTAGACAGTATTCAACTCTGTATCTGAAATTTTATACATCATTTTACATAATTAAATATTGCAATTTTTATAATCAAACAGCAGATTTTAAGCAATTACCAGCAAGCTATAATAATTTGAACATAATGTATTAAATTACAGGTAAAGTATAGAAACGTAAAATATATAAAACAGATTACTATTTTGACAATTACTCGAAAGTCAAATCCTACGGAAAAATAAATTTTCATACATTGCCAAAGTAATTCACCGAAGAATCACACACACTTTTAAAATCACCGCGCAACAAGAAAATTTTCTGAAGTACAACTACCAGCAACACTTTTAAAAAGTACCGAAACTCAAATTCCTCTAATAGACGCGGAGATGGCTTTTCTCGGTGGAAATTTGTCGTTTATCTTTCCCGCTCGGTTGTGTAATAAGGATGCATGACCGACATTAGAAGACCACAATGGCAGAAAAAGCAGCCCATTGCACTACTTATATGGCAGAGTTTCCTCATCGATATAGGGTTTCCCTTATCCTCGCAATGGCCACGGTTACAGTTGATACTTGTGCAGGATGGCTGCGAAAAAGTGCATCGTTTGACTACTGCTGCTCTTTTAAGTGGAACATCGGTGCTCCCCACCGCTGACAAATGCCCCGCCATTAAGCGCTAACAGTTCTCGAGGGCGGAGAGTAGTGAGGGATTCCCTCTCAGAAGCCCAAGTTTTTCAGGAAGACAATAAGGGAGAAAAGAAGGCCGAAATCTTCCCGGAAAAAAGGGATTTCGATGGAGGAAGAAATCTTACCCGAAATGTATCGGCAGCCATGGAAGAAGAGGGAAATCCGATGAGAGATTTAGCCTATATTTTAAAGGATCAAGTGGCTGCAGATTTTGCCTCACAAAATCTATGAAGTGAAGTGAACGGATTGAAAGGGGATGTCATGCATTATTTAGGAAATCCTTGCTTTTATAGTTCCCCTTCACAATCGAACAGATGAATCAGTTCAATGTAGTAAATGCACTGTCTTATATATGCACCTTTTATTTCTATATAGTCCTTTCATTAATAAACAAACATATGTATGCATACAAATTCATATATATATTATATTGAGAAAAATTGCATTGAAGCGGATTATCCGACGCTTATTATTTTCAGAGAAAAATTTAGAAATACAACAGTATTTTAGGATTTATGATTATAGCTCTTTGGAATTACTTTCTCTCTCTTTCACCACACACACAATTACTTTAACATTTATTTACACAGTAAAATAAAGTTTTATATAAGGATTAGATAAAAAAAAATCAAGTAAATATGGAAGAATGCTTACAAAATTATTTTCAATTACGAAGGTGTTAAATATTGAAATTGGGATTTCTTTCATCCGCATTTTAGTTTATTTCTGATCTATTTGTATATTCAAGAGACCGAAACCGCAGTAAATAAAAATAATATCCACAACTGAAAAAAATTTTTTACTGCCGATTCTTATTATTAATTTGTATTGTTTTGTTGAAATGTGCATGACTAAAGAAGGGAATATAAATCAATTATATTTTCATTATTTCTAGTTGCTACGATGACAGGTTAATAGGCAATAATAAATACCCTTTTTAACAATAAAAGTATCATTTTCCTATGTTCTTAAATCTAGAAGTAATTATTTATACATATATAATGTAGCACAGGTATCTTTATAATGACTTCGATATAGTTTTTTCTTGTTTAACATCATTACAAACAATGATACTGAAATTTTGAAACGAACATTGCCGATGTTTCAAGTTGGCCAGAGTACATAGAATACAGAGTACAGCCTTTCTTAATTAAATTCAATTCTATGCAATCATCCTAAATTCAAATTTAGACAAAAATGTGGGGAAAAAAGAATAAGAATTTTACCAAGATATATTATCATACAATTTAAACATCTTATAAAAAATATAATTATACATACATCCATTGTATTTTTTTAACAAGATAATCAGGCAATCATATTTGATAAATAAAAAATAAGTGTTCCTAAATATTTTATAAAAAGAAAATATATGGAATCAGTATTAAAAATCATAATTTTTTCATACTGATTCTATACATTTTCCTTTTAACAAATAATGGAAAAGATTTAAAAATTGATTTTTCTTAAAATTAAGTATTTTTTTAAAATAAATAATTATCACATATTTGACTCTATGTGAAATTATTTGAAAACTGAAAATTTATGTTTGTAGAATAGATAGTTTTGCATTTTAAATTTAAATTTTAATTTCATAAATTGTGATTATCTAATAAAAATTGGTTGAATGACAAAATGTCATTAGTAATATTTATTTGATACAAAAAATTTTTATTAACTGCTTTGTTATATTTACCATTGTTTGATTCGATATTTTACCAAAATATATTAAAATTTCAAAATATTACTTCTTTCTATCTTTCAGTTCTATAATTTATTGATACATCTTTCTACTTAACAGAATAAAAGAAGAAAAAATACTTGTATTAAAACTTCTGTCTAATATAAAATATATCAAAAATTGTGTTTCACCATGGTCTAGGTGTAGAGCTGTGCTCTTTGGAACTTAAAGTCACATTTTGATACCATCCATTGTTGAATAACGGGAGAGGAATATTTCACTTTGGCCTTCTGCATACACATCTGTCATGGTGGGTGCTTGGGAATTTTCCAAATTGTAACTCCTGTGACAGTGAATATGCCCCAGACATGGTGAAAAGTCCTCGTGTAAAGAAATGATGTGGTGGATATTAAAATGACTTACAATAGGCTTAGACCCTTAGGCAATAAACTACGTAATGTTAAAATACTGTAAATCCTATACTCTCACCATTGATTAATAGTAGAACTGCACTCTTCTAAATGGAAGATTTTGAATTCATTCCCAGTTCGGTTGATAACAGATATTATTATTGTATATATGGGTTCTTGTGCTAAATGACGCATCAATGAGTCTATATTAGACACAAAGAATGAATTTTGCGGAAATATTTCAGCAAAAAATTTTCGATGTTTAAATCTAATTCTACACCACAAGTATATAATCATAATGTTAATTAAGATTATATTATTAACATTAAGATTATATATAATGTTAATTATATAATCTTAATTAACATTGCAGGGTTCCGGTAGCAAGTCCGGTATATAAGATTAAGTATATAATCTTAATCTTATATACCGGAAATGCTACTGGAACCCTATAAATTATCATCAATGTAATTCCGTTAATTTTCATTAGATTACATGTTACATTACACTTGCTCCTCATAGTCTCACTGCTACGATAATCAAAACTAATATCATTGAGTCGATTCCTGACGTTTTATGTTTCAGCTTCCTTCTTGCATGTCTGGCTGGGTAGATGATTCATAGAGTTTGAGTTTTTATCTTGCGACATTTAAATAAGACCTTAGGTCCATGAAAGTTTCTTTCGTAAAGCATTTCACGATGGAGGGTAAAAACATTTTTATGAATAACATTTTACAATTAAGCTACCAAATATGCAATATGTTGCATTTACAATATATTTTACTTATATTAATAAAAAACATTAAATATGTTTATAGTATAATAGCTTTATTACCTATGGATACTGATTTATGTTAAACAAAAAATTAAAGATTTTATTGCTTATTGATAAAGAAAAATGTAGACGGGAAAAGACTAAATTGTCCAGCGAAGTTATGTAACTTAAAAGATATTAGAAGGTACAAGAAGCTCTATTTCCTATTTAAACTCTAACCATATAACATAAAATAGTTTTGATCAATGTTCCAGACGAAAAAAATATATTAAAGCGCTTTCATATTTTTTTTAGCCGAGTAGTTATACTGTCTCACTCCTACGCATCCAATTTTATAAAGCTATTGTTTCTGAAGAAAAACATATCCGAAATGGTTGATTTATATTGTCAAGACTAAAGAAAAATGAAAGTTTGATATAAACTCATATTGCGATCTTTTCGTCTACATGTATCCATCCCTTATAATGTTTGAATATGCATATGATACACGCAAAAATTCTCATTTGGATTTGTGGTATGCTGAATATGACAAAGGATTTTAAAATATTTAATTTAAATTACTATAGAATTTCAACATTTAATTGTTTTCTAAAAGCCACAATGGCAGGGATGTTAAGGAAATTCCTTCTCGCTATCGGAAGGTTGTGAGTTCGAATCCTGACCCTACCAAATATTAGTTGTGTTCGCTCATGGTGGTTGCGATATGTAAAATATACCACAGTCGCGATGTCCTCCATGGGAAATAATATCCTTGGTAGTGGCAGGTCAAGTCTATGGGTCTTCTGCTTTGTCCTTGCTTCTATAAAAGCACTTTCTTTTTACCATTCGTCACCTTCCCGTTGTGTGCGTCACTAGACAAAATGTCTTTAACTCCGCGATTTTGAATGAAAAAGGTGAAAGCATTGTGGATCCTAGCAGGCAGGTATAATAACAATAATGATAATTGCGTTATTATATGAAAAAATATTTTACCTTAATATTTAACTGCCTGAAACTCAAATATTTTATCACATTCTTATAAATCAATGTTATTTTGAAATTCAAGAAATGCATGTGTTTATTGAAAAGCAGCTTAAGTTAGTCAATAGGGCAATGATCCCCTAAACAGAAGCTCTATTTAAAAAATTATTTGTTTTATTTGTAGATAAATTGTTTTATTGAACACGCTTTTTAAAGGACGATAGAAAATGACTCATGTTATTCAACTTTTGTTTTTAATAAATACATTTCCTCTTAAAATTTAAACAAAACATTTTATTATTTTTGCTTTGATAAAATAATACTAATGTAATTTTATCTCTATTCCTTGTTCTTTGTTCTTTTATGTTTTTACCGCAAAATACATAAATTTGTTCGTCAAGTCAAGACAGTATTTTATCATTCTTGAAATTCCAAGAAATCGGCAATCAATTTGAAAAATTGATTTACTATAACATACTTCTTCAAAAGTATTTTAAGAAAATGATTATAAATAACTCAACTGTCCTTAAATAAATATAGTAGTGGTTCATAATTTGTGTACAAAATTGGTTATTTGAATGTCTTTTAAGCTTGATAGACCATAAAAACAAATTTTTTTTAATTATTAAAGAAATTTATAAATTAATGTAAATTTCTTAACAAGTTAATTTGCTGAATATAACCAATCCAATTCTCATGATTTTATTTAGTAAAGTCAATATATTTTTTTCACTCTGTTGATAAATTTTTTTATGAAGAAAAACTTAATGCTAATGTATAATATTTTGTAAGTTTAATGCTTATGTCAATTATAATAAGCTCAAAGAGCTCTAATAGAATTTATCTGGAAAAAACTGTTAATTTTGCGTTTCGAAATCGTGAATTAGGAAAAATTAAATAGAATTTAATTTTTTTATGTCCTTTTTTGTATTTTTATATACTTTTTTATATGCCTTTTCGTATCGCTTAGCAGCTAGCTTTGTTGAGCTAAGAAAAGACTTTACTCTTGCATAAATCATATATGGAAACTCTCATGTTGAAGAATCCTTAAAATTCTACGGAATTAATATTTGGAAAGGTAGATGAAAATTCAAATGATCATCATTTGTCATTACTTGACAAGTAAATGCGTGAAAAATAATGTTTGTAAAATTGCTTGGAAAATAGTTACCGTTTTCATTTTTGACCATCAAAAATGCCCTCCAGTAACCAAGACAATATTGAAAAAGAAAGCAAATTTAAGTTTTTATGCATCTAAGTCCATATTCTAATATTAACCATTGAAACCTTGCTCTAGTATTAGTCAGTAAAATATTTAGAGTTATTTATTGCTTTTGATAAATAAAATATATTAAATCGATACCCTATTTTTAAAAGACTAAATAGAGATAAAATTAAAATAGCTCAAAGGTATTTACATGTAAGCCAGCGAAGCTATATAAATCAAAATTTTACTTTTCAAGATTCTCATGAAAAAACATTTGTTGGAAAAAAATTAAAATTATATGCGGAGCCCTTGTAACCAAATGATCAGTTTAATGAATTTGGAAAATGTTTCAATATTTGATTCTATACAAAGAAATCAGTTTTGAGCAAAGAAAGCAATCATATAAGTTTTAAATAAAATCCAATCCAATAAGGAAAGTATCAAAAATAAAAAAAAATAAAAACAAATAGTTTAAGCGGTTGTTCCGCTATATTTAACACATAATTTGATAAAACAGCAATAGTTTAAAAGTGAGGAGAATACGATACGAAAAAGAAAATAAAGTGAGAAATTTAAATTTAAAAAGTTATAAAGAAATTAGATATATGAGCCGGTTTTTTTTTTTTTTTTAAGTAGCCTAACTCTATTTTTCAATTTTTTCTGGTTACCATTTTTATACATGTATAACTTCATGTTATTTATCAGTAAAGCATATAAGGTTGCTTATATTCCGAGCAAATACGATAATTCTTGAAACATAAATTTTCAGAGCTGGTTCAATAATTGAATCGTGTAGTTTAAAAGTGGTCTAATTTCATTCATACTTAAATTTAGATATTTACTATTGATAATGCTGGAAAGCAGCGTTTAAGTTAATTAATAAAGGTAACTTGAGATGAAAGTATCCCAAAATAACTACCTCAGTCGCATATAATTAAGTATGTTTAAAATTTGGGTGTTCATGATTTTCATAACGAAATTGTTTACATGTACGTTTGGGATGAAACGATTGCATCCAGAGGTACTCAAGAAATTATTTCATACATTCTAAAACATGTTAAAAATATAAGAAGTGAAAGACATATTATAGCTTACAGTGACAATTACAACGGGCAAATATAAACATTAAGAAAGCTTTAATGTGGTTAAAAATTGTTCAATCTTTGAAAAATAATGTGGAAATCATAGAACACAAATTTTCAAAATCAGGACATTCATTTTTACCAAATGATAGAAATTTGACGTGGTAGAAATATTAAAAAAATTTAATGTTTGTTTCCCAAAATTATTAAAACATGTTGGAAAGGAAATAATTTTATTGTAAATGAAATGATACAAGAAGATTTTGCATAAGCAAAATTATTAGTGGATGCTGTTTTTAAAAGCATCAAGAATTCTAATGGAGAATCAATAAATTGGTAAAAAATATGTTGGATGTGTTTTTTCAGAAATGAACTGTATAAATTTTTTTTATAAGACATCAGTTAATGAGAAGGAAAATTTTAAAATCCTGAATGTATTATCACATCGGGGTAGACAAAGAAAGTTAGAAAATATTTTATCAACACCACTGTATAAAAATATCAGACAAATCACAACAGAAAAATTCAAGAACATAATTTGCTTATTACGATATATATCACCGGAACATATGATATCTTCAAATTCTTTTCACACCCCCAAAATGTTTTTTTTTTAATCCTGAGCCTTGGCATCTGAGACCTTGGCATGACTGCCATTAGTCTCAAATGGACAGCCCAATAGAGATCTGATAGACAAACAAAGTGATAAAATACTCACAAAATGTAGATTTGTGCATTGTTTTGCAATAAATTTATGTTTATTTTTTTGCTTGTAATTATGTAGTTAAAAAATGTTTTGAATCGTTTAAATTATGTTTCTGAAGTGCTTTAAAGATATGTAAAATAAAATAAATTCTGTATTTTTTTTTTTTAAGTTTCAAGCATTTTAAATTATGTTGATTGGACCTAGACATTTTCAAGTTTTATAATGAATCCAGTCATTATTTTTGAAAGTGACATTTATCCATTCTTGATAAGAAAACTTATATTATTCTCTAAATTATTGTCACAATTTTAATAGGAACTATAAATTTAACACTCTTAGATGCACTTAAGTTGCATGATTCATTAGTATTCTATATGTATATTTTCTAAATTCCCTGAAACACATTTCAAATGTCTCTATTTGAAGATAAATAGAGTCAGGACCTTTTCAAAATAAACAGCTCATATTTTATTTCATTTTTATATTTTTCATAAACTTTACATTCTATTATAAAAATCAAAATATTTCAATTTGAAAAAAATCAACCTTTTAATACATACACACTGCACGCACACATACACAAGCATCCAAATATATATATATAT
>JAPDSC010124376.1:0-11158 GCA_026290005.1 Latrodectus geometricus | reverse complement strand
GCTTTTTGGAAGACAGAACTCTGCAAACAGTTGAAGACGCTAGGATAGTGAGTATTAATCACACAAGGATGCCCACAAGGCTCGATTGGTGGACCCACATTGTGGAACATCTACTTTATCGAAGTATTACAACTAAATTGGCCCGAACACACGGAAATAGTTGCTTTTACAGATGATACCTTATTAGTTGTAAGTGGGACAAACAAAAAGCGACTGCAGGAAAATTGCAACACCTCCCTCACAATGTTCTCAGCAATGTGCGAAAAATTAAAGCTAACGATTTCTGCAACGAAATCAAGAGCTATGATCTTGGGAAAAAAGAATAAGTCACTTAAAAGAAACCCAACAATACGAATTAACAATAAAAGTATCAAACAGACTAAACAAATTACCTGTCTAGGCATAATTCTAGATAACAAATTATCCTTTTTGCCACACCTAAATTACATAAAATCAAAGATCATTCCAATTTCTCAAAGAATGCGCTCCATGATCAGCCAGAACTGGGGTCTGAAAACCAAAATCACAAAGAGCATCTACCTCACAGTAATCGAAAAAATAGCCTCTTACGGCTGTTCATCCTGGGCCTTTCCCATTACGCAGAGGAAAGTGAAAATCCTCACAAGAATCCAACGTTATTTCCTACTTTTAATCACAAGGAGCCATAAAACGTCACCAACATCAGCACTTGGAGTTTGAGTTTTAGCTGGCATACCTCCTCTACATCTTGTTATAGAAATGATCGCAATAAAATCAAAAATAATACACCTTCATCAAGATGTTGTATTAGGAAATAACATCATAGTTCATGGAGATTATGAAAAACAGATACACAAAGACACATTTCACCCAGTAATAAGAACTAAAAGATTATTAATAGGCAACTTCCCCAAAACAGCTTCCTCAATTCAACAAGTGGCTCTAACTCACACAGACTACAACTATTACACGTATGGCTCAAAGCAGGACAGCGGGGTTGGTGCAGCATTTATCCTTTTTCAGGAGAACAATATCTCACGCACGCAACAAATAAAAATGGCAAAGGAAAACTCTATATATCAAGCAGAGGCACTAGCCATACAAAAAGCGATCCTGCATGCCATATAGAATTCAATATTTTCCCTGCGAGTATCTGGACAGACAGCCTCTCTGTGCTACTCTCTCTCCTCAACTCCCAACACAAGAGCCCAATCATAGGGAACATACAAAACATTTTATACTCGAAATCTTCAGCTTTGCAATTGGCATGGACTAAAGCTCACGTAGGAACCCAGGGTAATGAACTGGCAGACAAAAACGCAAAAGAAGCAGCTTCAAATCAAAATCTGCAAGTAACAGAACATCCCTTACCAAAATCTCATTTGATCAGGATACTCAAAGAAAAACTTCACAAACAGTGGCAACAATTCTGGAATGTTCATAACACAGGGCGATACACTTATAAGCTCTTCTCAAAAGTATCTACTGATATAAGCTGTGCAAATCCCTTCTTAACTTACTTAATAACCAACCACGGTCCTTTTTCTTATTACTTTCATAGATTTGGTAAAGGTAGATCACCTCTTTGTGTCTGCGGGCAAGTAGGAACATCTCTATATTACCTGGAACAGTGCCCAATGACCAAAAACTATCATATTAAGAGAAGTTCCACACAAACTGATGAAGCTTCTATAAAATACTGCACCATTGAAAAATTCAGAAGAAGCAAACTTACCAAACTACTGAACCATCTGAGCATTAAAGGTTTAGAAATGTGCAAAGATCCCGTAGCTCCACGTCAGCAGACTTACATAACCACTATAGACTCAGATCTAGACTCAGAATAGTGAAATTTTAACTTAAATGAGTTTGGACTTTTACTCACTCTCTGTCTATATATATAACAAACCCCTCGAATTACGATATATGTATGTATATGTGTATGTATGTTTATATGTATGTATGTGTGTATGTATGTGTGTATATGTGCATGTTTATATGTATGTGTATTTTTTATATTTATATGTGTATTTGTATATATATATTTTTTCTTCTTTTTAAAATTCAATTTTTTTTATTAATAAAGAAATCTAACCTTCACTTTCTTTTATTTTTCTCCCGATTGAAAGTATTATTTCGTCAATGTATAACCAATATTGTATTCCAATAGTTATTTTTTACTGTCATTGTACTGTGATGTAGATTTCTACTGCACAGATAATCTTCAAGCCTTAAGATTCACCATTATCACCTTAATTTTATTTCAAATAAAGTCATTCGTATTAGGGTCCCTCTACTGATGATGGAGAAGTTTACACCTTTTAACCAGTTGGTAAAGTTCAGGGCTTCACCACATTGTTATGTATGTATGTATTAGTTTTCCAGAATTTGATTTGATTGGCAACTATTTCATAGAAGGCGTTTTAGTTATAACAAATGATAATATCAACATGAAAAAATTAACAAAATTTATATTTCATTTCTGTTTCTTGAAAATCCTCACACAATCATCACATTCTAAGATAATTTAATGCTTAATCACAGAATAGTTTATAAGAAAATGAAAAATAATCAAAATAATTTAGTTTTAAGTAACCATAGTAAATTACTAATCACTATGAGAATGGTTGGTGCAGCATAAATAATCCTCAAATTTATGAAAATGCGAACAAATAAACACTAATTTGCCTTTGAACAATTTAAAAACTCATTAGTTTGAGTAAATGCATTTATTACTTAAATGTATTATATAAAAATTTATTCATCATTCACTTCTCCAGGAAATCAATCAAAAATTTTTATTGTCTTACAACGAACACTTTTTAATTAGATATTGATTTTCTTTCTTTCTTTCTTTTTTTTTTTTTTTTTTTTTTTTTTTTTTTTTTTTTTTTTTTTTTTTGCAATTTAGACATTTGTAGATAGTCGCATAGAAGCTTACTTGTTTCAATAAGCTTAAAGAATCTCTCTCTTTCTCTCAGAATTAAACATAAATTATGCATTAAGATTAGAAGAAAGTTATAGTAAAGTAATTTTGGTCTTATCATGTTCTTAGTAATTAAGCATATTTTAATTTGGTAGGTTAAGCACACCCATTAAGTCCCATTTGATGCAATAAGAAATTGTATAAATTAAATTGTAATAGTATTGCTATCAAAAAATTATTTATGAATTTCCATACATAATAAAGTACTTTTGATCAATTTTCGCTCTTAAAGTGGCAGCTAATACTTCTTTTTAATTTTTCTATGCCACTTTAAATTCAAAGCAATATTAAAATTTTTCACTATATTTTCAAAATTTCCTAACAAATAGGAAAAACTATTTTAAAGATTTATATAAAAAATTGAATAAAAAGAAATATCTTATAATTTTAGTGACTTTGAATTTAGATTAGAAGAATTTTACCATAAATGATATTTTGTCTATTAAGGATTTTATCAAGAATAAATAATATTTTATTTTACCTTTTGGTAATAAATTACTTGCGTTACATAAAATATTAGGTACAAGCACGCACATTGAACTTAATCTTAATTAAGCACAATTTATCATAATCACTATAATTTTAGGAATAGAATAAACTAATTATTAGATTATCTTCTCGGTATATATGGATTTAGGATTTAATATAATACTTTATGATTTCACATTTACAGTTTAGAAAAGAAGCCAATAAAGCATTATGAGTGATTCAAGGAAAGTTTTCATTAGAATGAAACGCTAAAAGGCATTATATTAAATATTATTTTTCGTGTGAAACACCTTAAAAGCATTGTCACAGTGCTACAATTAATAAAATATACTTCAAAATATATAATGGAAATAAACTTTGTGTATTCTTATTAAAATAGAATGTATTGAATATATTGTTTTGCATCAATATTTGTGAAATTTACTCTATTTGTCTCATGTCATAATATCAAAAAAATTATCCAGCAAATGTAAGTATAATTGTTGTAATCTAAAATTAAAATTAACTTTATTGTCTTTTAATAGTAAAAATAATATTTTTATATTAACTTTACATTTTAGGTTAATATTATTTAAAACTTAAAAAAAAAAACATTTTTGCACTCCTGCAATATAAATTTAATGGCAATGAAATATCGTGATTAAATGTGTCCCTTCAAAAAAGTACAGCCTCTGATACTTTATTTTTAAAATATAAAACTAAGTAATAACATTATATGAAATAAATTGAGTTATTATTTGAATTTATATTTTTTGAAAAATTCCTAAAATACATTATTATTTAGAAAAGTTCTAAAGTGTGAACATTGAAAACATTCCTTGATTTGGGAAATCGCTTTATATTTTAAAGCATCATTTAAAACAAAAGGATAATGACATTGATGAATGTAACAACACAGTATCGAAAAAAATTACCATTTGGAATGTCAGTGAAGTAGAGTAATTTGAAATGATATTTAATAAAAATAACTGTTTCATATGTTATAAGCCAATTGTTACTTTTTCTGTACTGGATTTCCAAAAATGCAAATAAAATAAAAATTTGCTTAAACACAAACTCAAAACAGAAATAAAAAAGCTTCAAAATATTTTTTTGTTTCATTTGGTATTTTTGTTTTCTCTAAAACAATTTTCCATTTTAAAAGATTTTTTATAAATAGCCAATCAAATTGTTTTAGTGATCATAATCCAAGTCTTAAGATATGACACAATTTGAAGTGATAAAAATATTTAGGAATTTTTTTAATTGTGTAAAGCAGTATATAATCCATAAAAACAGTTTAATATAGAATGACCAGTCTTGTGTTTCTATATACAAGTCACACGAAAACAGAGCTATAAACTGCGCAATATGGATTTAATTATTTTGTGATACTATAAATTTATAGTTAAAACTATGAACTGCTAATGAAAACAAATGAAAACTAAGTTGCCAATGTTATCTTATGTTATGCTTTTTAATTTCTGGTAGTCTCCTAATTTCTGATTGTAAGGGAGGTAAATATGCTTGTGTTACTTTAAGTTAAATATAAATTTACATTAGGTAACTAAAAATTTTATTTTAGAAAAATGTAAAAACTAATGACAAGTAAAATATATGAGGAGCTTATAATTCTAACGCAATCACAAAGATATAAAAAGTTAATAGAAATAAATCAATGCACCTCATAATGTGTGTTTTAATGAAATATTGAATCAAATATATTTATCGGAAAAGAAAATTTTTCCCTTTACATTAAAGACTTAAAACAAAAAATTTAATTCAAATCCTTAAATATTAGATCTGCAAAATATTGATTCTTTTTCTTCAAATTATAAAAATAAATAAATTAAATTAAATATTATATCTATGACAGTATTGGCTTTCATATTGAAATTACAAAGAATAATTATAAAAAATTATAATTTTAAAAACATGTTGTTGAATATTAAAGACTAAATTTATCAAATAAATGCAGCTTGGTTTCTCATATGCAGTTTTTAAGGTTTTCCTTTTTAATAAATGATTTCTATTATTCCAGATTCAAACTGACACTGTTATTCAATTATTATGTAAATTAAAAATGAAAAACATTCTTTTATACTATTCGAAAATCAAGTGAAATTATACAATTATGCAGTTAATCAATACAATTAAGCAGTTGTTTGAAGATAGCATAAAAAATGCACACAGTTCAATTTGAATAAACGGAAGTAAAAAATTTGCCACTTATTTTAATAAATTATCGGAAATTTTATTTTCAAAATGTTTTATTAAAAAATAAAATTGAAAGTTACTCTAATCTTTATTTGATTTTTTATATTAAAAGTGAACTTCTTTTTAATACTTTTAAAAAACTTAAAACTTTTTAAAATAAATTTTTAAGAACTTTGGTTAACAGAGTAAACATTTTCGGTATACCAATTTTTGGAAATTTGTCAATTATAAGATGTACATAAAAATTTACGTTTAAGTATTAAATTGAAAATAAAAATAGCCTTTTTCTATTTTAGTTTATGAATATCTATTTTTATTATTTTTAGATTAAAGTAATAACTATAAATAAAATATTCAGAATGAGTTCCATGACAGATTTATATTTTCTTTTCACAGTAATGTTTTCCTCATGGATTTAATTGAATTTTTTGCATTTTTCTTTTGTTTGAAGAAAAATAAGCAGTCAAAACGAAATCTCGTCAGAAAGACAAATTTACCTGTTCTCAGAAAGCAAGAATGACATCATTCTTAGAAATGATTCTCTTAAATCAAAATATAGGGAACCTAAAATGTCCTTAAACTTTTATTATCGAACTAAAACAAAAATAAGTTTAGGAAAGCAGTCGTCATATCCTTCTGTATTGTCACTTAGATATGATGTAGCGTTCAATCTCCTGTCATTTTTGTTCACTTTCTGGTTCATTGAACCAGTACTGTTTGAAGCGTGTAATTCAATAAAAAGAAATATGTGTTCGATTTAAGAATGAAAGGTGAAAATGTAAAATAGTCCATATTTCAAAATGCAATTATTAAATGTTACTCTCAAAATAATAGTTAACTTTTTATAAGAACAATAATTTGATATCATATTTAATTTGTCTACATATACAATATAGTATTACAGTTATTAAATAATTTTCCAAATTTAAGTATACGATAGCACTGGAATATAATTTATTTTGAAGAATATTTTTTATTTTATAGGAAAAATCTTTCAAAGGATTTTTTGAGATTTAAAATTAAAACCGCTATGCTTAAATAAGGACAGGGAACTGATTAAAATTTGAATGGATTAAAAAAAACAACAAAACTACCTCTCAGGTTGTAGATATCATTTTAACCTTATAAAAATAAAGAGATTATTCTCAAAACATACTATATAAAACTTTTACCAATAGGTGAAATATTATGCTAAAACACAACGTAGTGTATTCATGAGGAAATATTTAAATTATTAACAAATATTTTGTCATTGAAGTTTAATTTAAATTCAAATATTTTATACATTTTATAAATAATATGATATTTTATCAATTCCAATATTTTATCATTATATCTAATAACAAGTCTTCTGTAAACATATTCTTGAATAAATAATAATATTATTTATTCAACATTTGTAAATAATTCAAAATCAGTTTAATGTAGTGACTGATTCTATAAAATAAAAATTCGGGTAAAATGTGAAGAAAATAATAATATAATAATTCAAAAGTTTCAATTATTTTTTTAGATCATAATAGGGACATGTTTAATAACTATATTGTTAAGGAGATCCGTTTTTTATTTCCAATACTTTTAAGCTCAAATTTAATGAACGAAATATAATATAAACTTTGTCCTGAGTTATATATTCCTTTCACAAATTTTGTCTGCTGATTACTAATAAAAGACCCAACAATTTCTAGTGAAATAGACATTTTCGATAAAGCTTGTCAAGTAAATCATAAGTTTTTTTTTAGAGAATTTAATTAGCTAGGGGTAACAAAACTTACACTGCATTAAAGTAAGATATTTTATAGTGATGCAGAATTTGTAAATGAACGTTGTTGTTTTTTTATTATTTTTCTTAAGTATAAAAAAGTTATGTATTTTATAAGAAGTTAATGAATTGTTGAATAATATTGCAGTTGCAATATTTGATGAACTTTAATTCATAAAGATTAGCTTTGATATTGCTGTGAGTATTGATTTTCGAGTGATCTATTCATTCTTCCAAGCACTTAGTGATTTTTTTCCAATTATATATTTTCAACAAATATTAATCTGTTTTTGGATGTCCTCCATGGTGTAGCAATTCATTAACCTACAGTATATATAATTTTGCTTGAAGGAATTTTTTATTAAGGGTCAAACTATGAACACCATTTATTTTGATTTGTAAGAAAACTTAATGAATTTAATTTGATTTTGAAAAATTAATATTTTCAATTTTATTAGAATAGTATTGGTTTGTAAGATATAAAGATTAGTAATCAAGATTTTATATAATTTTCTGTCTGAGATTTATTGAGAAAAAAGCAAATATATTCGCATCAGTGAGAATAAACTATATTTTTTTATAAAAAATTGAAAAAAATAGCGAGTATTGTGATTATTTAAAAAAATAATAAAACAGTAGAAACCTGGAAAGAAAAGGAATTCGATGAAAAACATATTTTTTTTTAATTCCCAACAGTTACACATGAATAACAATTTTAAAAGATAAAAAATAACCACACTTTTCAGCACTCATAAAAAAAACTTTACAATATATTCACATCAACGTTCATTTCAGTTAACAGTTATAGTTATCATTAAAAATATTGTAATATTTTGAAATGAATTACAGGGTCTAGAATGTAACACAATTCATGAAACAAATATAATAAAATTACAACCATATATAATAAAAAATACAAATACACAAATAACAAGTATGAAGTACATGTAATATATTTTTATGCAAATAAGACTTCTAAGAGAAAAATAGGAGCTCATTGTCAACGCTGTTAATTTCGGTTAAACGATTCATAAGTTCGAATCTCATCGTTTGGATACTTGTAGTAGTTCGGATTCCAATTTAAACATTAGTTCATGGTCTAATTAGCCCTTGTGTGCAAAAATTGATCGTTGACTGATGGTTAAACCTAACTAATCTCATAGAATAAATTATAACTAATGTGAAACACTTGAGAATAAAGCTTTGAAACATGTGTATACTCATCAAGGAACGCTTCTCTATCGAAACAATATTTTTAAATCATAAGAGATAAATTAGTATATTAGCAAATTTTTATGTACTAAAATATTACTTGTCTGTAAAAAATTGAATGTAATGAAATATTCTTAAGAAATACATAAATTATTGTACATGAGTTTAATCATGATCTTGATATATAATCGCATTATTCGGAGTGGAATTTACCAAATTCATTCTGTGCTTCTTTTGAATAACAGGAGATAGGTATTGCTTCTCTGCTTTCTGCATTGAACGTCTGTCATGAAGGGTATTTGGGAACTATTGAAGTTTTCTTCTTCACGATACTTAAATATGCCCCATATCTAAAAAATGTTTTATCAAAAGGCAATAAGGATCGGATGTTCAGTTTTTCTACAGCTTTTCATACTAGACTATTCGCTGTATGGTACAAAAATATAGGATATAGAAGGTGTCGGCAACCTGCGGCTCTTTTGATATCAAAAAGCGGCTCTCTAGTTCCATACGAAAAAATTAATAATCTATTATCAAAAGCTTACAAGATGAGATGATATATTTTTAAGTGAATTATTTCGCAACAACTTCTATTTTATAATCCTTAATTACAAACCGATACGCTTATCTTGACCTAACGAGATAAACGAATTATTGTTCTGTCATAGAGAGGAGACACAGTGAGCGCGTTTATTTTTTCAGCCAATTGCATTTCATTTCCGTCTCACTCAAACAGCTACCATCTGGAGTCTAAACAATTCGTCAAGACTCCAGACATGTTGTCAACCAGTCTTCCTCGGATTTCACTGCCAACGTTACGTTGCATGTGTGTTTATTTAAAAGCTTGCGGTCTTTGCGTGTCCCTTTGATTGTTTTTCAAGAAGAATACAATTTAAAAGAGAGTTATCTTCTCAAAGGTACATAGGTGTAATATTTAAAATCAAAAACAGAATTGGATTATAAGGATCGTGTTAATGAAGTAATAATGGTAAGTAAATTGTTTGCCGTTTTAGTTTCATCATGGTAGAGGAGAAAAGAGTTTCCTTTCTCCTCTGGCACCATGATGGCATCTGCTACAAAAAAAGAGAACTAAAAATGAAAACTGAGAATTCAATCAGGATTGAGCGGAATCGTTTGCATTCATACGCAACGCAAATTGCTATCCAACTTGTCTCATTTGCCATGAAAAACTCGCACACAATAATATTTCAAATTTGGAAAGACACTTCATTACAAAACATACCCAGTTTGCTGGTAAGTTATCTAATCGGTGACACACGAATGAAAGCTGTTGAATAGCTCAAAATAAATCAACATTTAAGTTCTATGTTAAGTGATTGGTAACAACCTTCCAATAATGTAAATCTAGCAACTTTTGCAGTATCATTAAAAACTACAAAAAGATAAAAAACATTCAGAGAGGGTAAGAACGTCAAAGATTGTTTTATACGTGCATCTGACGAACTGCTTCTTGATATTATAAAAAAAAAGAATAAATAATGAAACAAAATCAAAGATTTGACACTGTTTGCTAAAACAACACAAGAACACTACTAAAATTTCTTGCAATATATAACATATGCAAGTAAAAAATATTCTTGTGGCTTTTACCTTATCACTTACTATAGATGAGTCTTGCGAGATAAAAACACAACACAAGTTACCCTTTTCCTCTAGTATACGTCATCCCAAATTCCAAAAGAAAAACTTCTGGGATAGCTACAACTCTGAGGACAAACTTGTAGAGAAGGTTGGCAAATATTAAAATGCCTGGAAGACAAGGGAGTTAATGTAAATAAAATTGTTTTTATAGTAAATGATGGAAACAGAAGTATGGAAGGAATTCATAGAGAGGTAACATCATTTCGTCAGAAAAAAAAACAAATGACACTCTAATGTTTCATAGCATAAATCCAAGGAGCGCTTTGTGCCCAAACAATTCCAGCCCAACAAAATTGAGGTCATGAACTTGGTAATAAAGATTATTAACAGGATATTGTGACTACTATTTCTAATTTAAAAATTTTCTCGATGAAATAAATATCTAGTTTCCTGAACTACTTCTGCTCAATAAAAAGTGGTAACTCTTCGGAGATAGCATTGTAACGTTAAGCTTCGTGCTTGGGTGAAATAAAAATATTCCTCATTGAAATAAACATTGACCCTTAGAATTGGAAGAATTTGTTGAATGGCAAGTTCACAGAAATCAAGAGCACGGTGAATTGGAGAAACATTGGGGGTCCAGAAATTCATCACATCACGCAGCAACTGTATATTGTAGGCTGAATCCTTATATTTGGCAAAAAAAATAGTCTCCCAGAATGGTACAGTGAGATAAAGAAATTTTTATGTGTAGTGCTGAAAATCATCAAGTTGACATTTTTGTGAAACGTAAACAAGTTGTAAGCCAGAGTTAATCAAACTTTCAAAAAGCATGTAAAGCCTTTTCCATTGATGTAACTATCTATATTTGTGTTTTATGAATAAATATATTCCGTATTTAAAGCCATTTATTTTAAACCAAAAATCATATA
>JAPDSC010124362.1:0-34658 GCA_026290005.1 Latrodectus geometricus | reverse complement strand
ATATATATATATATATATATATATATATATATATATATATATATATATATATATATATATATATGCATGCATGAGTTTTGTATAGTTAATAAATTTTTTTCCTTATATACTAATATCAAACTTTTAAAAAATATCCAACGATGGTTGAGATAGATATCGATATTTAGATGAAAATAAGAATACAACTTGTACTCAAGAATTGTAAATAATTATAAAAATAGTTTTCAGAATATTAATTAATAAACTGCGTTCAAAATATTTTATTTGTATTTTTTGTAGACTGAATTGTGTTTTTACATGGTTATATAAAATTAGCATTTTAATCTTTAGTTAAATATTAATTGAATAAAATGTAGCTTACTAAGTAAAATTTAAATATGCAGTAAAATTTAAAATAATACTTCTTCAACATTTAAAATATAAAAAATTTATTTTCTTTATTATACCTCGATTAAAGGGCATTACTTTTATAATTTTCAAGTATAGTAATGATAAGAATTTCTCAAGATACATTAAGAAGTTGACTATTAATTGAATATAATTCCTTTTCATTTCCCATATAGTGCGTTACATTTAAAATATTCAATGTAAAAATTATTTATATTATTAGTTAAAAAATATCTTTTACAATGCATTTACATTTAAAATACTCAGTGTTAAAAATTGCTTATTTCTACTTCGCTATCCGTTGAATAAAATGAATTTTCAAAGTAGCTTAAAAGAATTCCATATCTTTATTTTTATTTTTTGAATGAAACGCTTTTTCTCTTAATGTAGTGCTTGGCTGTACTTATTGCACATGCTTCTGACCCTCGACACCAAAGTGAACCAGGTGTTTCTGCAGTGCTGCCTCCTACCGGACCAGCCGGTGCACGCACCGTTCGTAGATGCACGTGCAGGACCCCTATGTCGAATCTAAGGCCGTCACAGTCCCACAGGAGAACAGTAAGTTGAATTGTGTTTTTTAAAATCATTTCATTTTATGATTTTTGAGCTAGCTTATAATGAAAATGGATTTATTTTCTTTTATCATGTTCTTATTTTATAAGCTAAAATGTAAGAGTAGAAAAAGTTAATTTTTATTTACTAATTTGTTTTATTTTCTTTGAGAAAAATGTGGCAAAATTGTACCGAATTTATTCAGTGACTAGTTAGGTATTAATATATTTAAGAATGGAGCTATACAGCTTAAATAATATCGCCAAATGTAAAGAATTCTTGAAGTTGGCTGAATAATTTCCCCGAAATCACAGATGCACTTTCCAATTGTTTTAGTTCGAGACTATTGAGTGCTGTGAATTGTTCCGGCATGTCGTGTTGCGCAACCAGTTCACCAGATATTCTTAGAAAATGAGAATTCTTTTTGTTTTATATCGACATCAGGAAACTGTTCGTGTTGTGGACGGGTATTGCTTCGGAATTTCGACATTTCTCGCAATCTGTTAGAAATATGAGCGAATGAAATAATAAAAAAACTTTCTCTCTCGAATTTTGAAGATTAAAAGAGCCCCAATTAGTGTACTTAATATTTTTAATTATAAAATAAATTTAATTAAAATCATTTACTCAGTTTTGACAACTTATTCATCTTAAAAATGAATCGAGTTGGGAAGTATTATGCATGAATTCTATGCAAAAAACTACCCATAATTATTTAAGTTTTATCAAACTTAAAATTACTGTATTTAATTATTTTTCTTTAACATTCTGTTTAATTAGCTTTCTTGTAAAGACTTGTAAAAAACAAACAACTAGTACTTTTGTAAAAAAAATGTTGTTTTTTTACAAAAATAATTAATAAGCCCAGTCTTATTAACAGTATTTATTTTTTACAAGAAGGCTAATTAGACCAGGCTTATTAAAATGGCTAATTAATAAGCTCGGTCTAATTTTCTTTCTTGTAAAAATAAATACTATTTAACTACAAACAAGCCAAACCAATCAATTGAAACTTTAATTCTCAAAAATATATACATGAATTTTAAATTCTTCAAAATGGTAACCTTTATATTTAGACTCAATCGTTTCAAAGTTTCAAATGCAATATAAAAACATATCACACATAGTAAATATCGTTTTTTAGTAATTAATATCGTTTAGAGAGAAACTCAAAACTTACCTCAAAATATTTTATTGTACATCATAAATTTATTATGTTCTAGAATGTGTATTTTTGCATATAACCTTATCTCTAATATCAGATTATAATGAATTTTCAAAATATATAATTAATACCAATCAAAATGCAGTTAGGCATGGTAAAAAATAAATTTATCGTGTAAAATAGTTTAGAGTATTTCAACAATAAATTTTAGTTTGAATATTTTTTAAAAATTAAAAAAACAGATGAATTCGATTTATTGATATAATTTATCTAACAAATATATCGATAAATTTGTTATGCGAGGAAAAATAAAATTCTTTCAATCAAGTTAAATAATCAAATCTAGTTTATGATTTAATTGATTCATCGTTTGAACTTATGTTTGTGAAATGCCCTTTGAATCTCATCACATATTCATCGTCGCTTCAAATAATTTGGCATAAATCAAATGAAATATGTATTCTCATTTGAATACCTGGATTTGTTTACGTGGGTGAAAGGTAAATATCTTAATTTATTGACCAAATTTTTTTTTTAAAAAAAATAATAAATGTCTTAAATAAGTATATTAGAAACTCAGATTGTATTTTAATTGAGAGGGGCTATTGCTATGTGATTCCGACTACTTATTTCAGGTAACTGAAGTTAACCAATTAACTGCTTCGTAAATTTGAACTATGGTCAAGTGAAGTTGACACTTGAACTGACACTGCTTTCTCCACGGAATATCGGCAGAAGGGCATTGAAATATAAGAAACTTCTAATATGCTTTGGTCATATCAGCAGTATGGCCTTCGGTTGTGTTTTATCTTCGGATGCAAGAATTCGTTTGACTTTACAATGAACTTTATTTTTAGAATTCCGTAGGAAGGGCATATGATTTGCTTAAGATTGCTTCAACTACCTTTGAAATTGCTTTGTATTGTTGCATTACACTTATAGCTGTCTGTTGCTGTCAGCAGAGAAGCCATTTGGATCTTAAGCTTACATCTTCCTCTTTCAACTTCTAATCACACTAACAGAAGAACATTTCATTATAAGAAAATTTACTGTTGATAAGACCACTCAGCACCATAGTTTGTTCAGCTGAGTCGAGTATTGAAGCAACCACCTTCCAATCGCTAGAAAGTTGTCTTTTCTCTCTCTCTCTCTCTCTCTTCATGACGCCTCTAAAACATCTTGGTATTTTTTTATAATTTTATTGAAGATCATGAGATGCAACTTACTCATGTATCTGAATTGTGACGTTGATTATTTAATTATTCAATAAAACTAATTGCAAATATTCTATAGTTGCAATGGTTCAACAGAGAAAAATATTACAATTATTCAATAAAACGAACTAGCATTTAATAACTGGCATTGTGAGCACACACACACATATTTAATATTGTGTTCGTTAAAGAGATGGGGCATGGTAATCTAAACAGGGAAGAATCGTTCTCATATGTAAAAGATTGCAGGTTCTGTGCCTAACAAAGCCAAAGATCATGCTAGGAGGCCTACACATACTAGAAATTTGTAAAGTCTAATGTCCATCTGCTGGTATTGATTGAAAATTAGGAGAGGTAAGTGATACTTCAGGTATTGACCACATCAATCAACCTTGATTCAAAACTATGACTCAGTTAACTGAGTTTAGTGTCATCGTTTGACAAGAAAATACAATTAATAATCAGGGAAATAAATAATTTTAATAATCAAATTATTATTTATCTGTAAGTATTTATGTTCGTGATAATTTTTACGCATCAAAAATTCAGTTTATATTTACTAATATCCTGAAATGCACTTATAAAAACAAGCATGGAATTTTTCTTAACTCATTTTGTGAATTTGACTTCAAAGTTGATATCCTTTTCTTCATTATTGTAATGTGTTATCATCTGCTTAAAACGTACTATGAAAATTAGCATAATACATTTTGAAAAATTAAGAGTGATCATAATATATTGAAAGCCCTCTGTATCATACTGCTCAGATATCTGCTATTGCCTATTCCACGGAAAGTCTATCGAAATTCCGTGACCTCTGAATATGGAATGAAATTTACGATCCGTCCGTAAGGGCACCCTTAATGGCGCTTGTTGTGACGTCACGGGGTCTCGTAAATTTCTCCTCGTTTCCATGAAACGAGGTAATGCCATCCGAAATAAAAGTGCACGACTTGTTATCCATTGTTATGATTCCTACTCTTCTGTCTTTTTTTTTTTATTTATTTTGTTCGCCCTCCCCGGTAATCCTCGTTCCCTGTGTGGAATGGAATTTCCAGTTATCGTCTGATAAAAATACTGCTGCCAACAAGCGACTTGATAACTACGGATATTTTGTATCTGGGAAAATATTTCGTTCCGTGAAACATATCTGTATGCTTAAACAGTTATCTATTGGATTCCTAATATGTTTCTCTATTTTATCTTGAATAGGATGTATTTATATAGATTGCTGGTTTAAAATATGTCAGGAAAGGATATTGATTTTCATATAAATAGAAAGCATTATTTAATCTACTATCGTATTAACTCGGTTAATAGAATTATGTCTGTTACTATTAATAGCAGTATTTCGAATGAATTCATATAATTGAGCAGTAATATCAGGAGGTATTTAAGAAAAAATTTTTTGCAAAGAAACAAACATGATAAAAAATATTTTCTATGACAATGAAGTTCCATTCCTTTCCCTTCAACACTTTCCTACATGGGCTTCCGACGTATGCAATAGGCAGCCTAACAGCCAATATCTGTTGTGAATCTTTAACACTTACCGTGAATTATTACTTTCTGCACAAAGTTTTCAAACGTAGTGAGACGTACAAGCCATGGCTGTGCAAATACAAAGTGGGAATGAAGTCAGAACAAGGCTTCTAAACATAATGAGTAGTACTCACGTATCACCATAGAGAAAGCACAGAAAATTCTCAAAACATATCCGATAATTTTGTGCATAGAAATCATAAATTGCAAATGTCCTTCTATTTTTGATCACAGTTCGTTAGAATTGAACTGTTATTCTTCCATTCTGGAGAGCTAGAAACTTCCCGGGTGGCTTCTTTGCTACACATGTGTGTCGTCCATTATCTGTGAGAAAATGTCCTGCAAGAAATCAAAACACTGTGGTTTAACAACATTTGAGCAGCATGTCTATCCACTACACTTTGTCACAAAAGCGTCATTGCTATTTCGAAAGTGGGGTAGGATAATGTTTGTAAAATAATAAAAAAAAATTTCATTAGGATTTAAAATTTAAGTATCCAGCGTGTTTTCCATCAAATCTAATTATAGTCAACGTGTTTGGCTTAACAGTTTTAGGAAAGATAGAATTTACTTTCTGTAAGTTATCTCAAGTAGATAGATGGACTACACGAAATCTCAAGGATTAAGATGTATTACAATTTATTCATTACAGCCATTTCTAGTGAATCAAATTCTGAAATTCCGAATAAATTTCTGACGTGCTGTATAATGTTTCTTGCCATGAAAAATCATTTATCTGTGAATTGTATAATCTTTGGATTCACACATTCTTTTTTGTGTTACAAAAAAGGATGTAGTATGCATAAAAGAATCTGTTATACAGAAAGGATCATTACGATTTTATAGCGGGACAAATCATTCACATGTTTACTATGATATTTTGAATCGTTTTTATTCATTTTGCGTTTCATTCAGGATCATTGAAAAACATGTGGGTCAGGGTAACTTTGTGGGGGAAAAAGTGTCACTCTTCATGTTCGGAAGGCCATGGGTAAAATACCTGACCCAATTGAAGACCTTATTCAGAAGGATTAACTACCTCATATGATTCACCCCTCCCTTAGTGTGATTGATGAGAAGGTACCAGCTCAGTTGCTGATTTCGTTACTTGACTGCGGACCAAAATTCGAAGTCGTTAGGTGCTTTGTTTAGTAAGAATAAGCAACTGAAATCGTGTATAAATAAAAAATCTAAATGCAATAAAAAAACAAGTCACCACGCTTCCTTATATTGCCACTCCCAGTAATTATATAATTTGGGATAGTAGATGTCTGATAATGAAAGATGTCACTGCCATACCGGAAGGTATTGGGCTCGATAAGATATTCAATCATTGACTTAAGTGCTGAGAAAGCCTATGACGTTTAACAATTAAGAAGGCCTATGACGTCATTCAACTGTGATTCATTATGACGAGGCATATCATAAGGAATCACATTTGAAAGACATTATCTGTGATCTGCTGGTTTTGCCTGCAGATATATGAAACATTTCACTATAACTTTACTCATAGCTTAAAATGCTATTAACTTTTATGTCCTTAAAAATTATTTTCGAAAATTATAAAAATCTTTCTTTAAAAATTATTCAGAGAAATGAATTTAACAAGAACAATTCTGAACTCTGTTAAATAATCTTGGGTTGTTTTACCTTATAAGCTATTTGATATAATGGACAGAAGGCAACAGATTGAAAGTATAAATAATGTCCTTTTCTACATTTAATGTAAGTACCGCTGTAAGTGAAAATAAGGCTCAATATTCACTTGAAGTGTTTTTAGTTTCGTTTGTTCTACTGCTCTAAATAGAAAAATTCGTTGCTTGCTTAAAAACGTGTGACACAGGTGTAGTATTTTTCTATCGTGTCGTGTAAATCTTAGTTGCGTGCCAAACTTCTTTGACACGCTAACTCTGAACTTTAAAACATTTTATGTGGTTAAAAATCACCGTGGATATTTTTTTTAAGAAAATTTACTTTCGAAGCATAAAAAGGGGAAAGTTACAATAGCACTTTCTGTACTCATGTTTGAAATAAATATATTTATGCTGCATTTTTGGAAAGAAGGTTTCATGCTTTTTGGAGATGTATGCTCTAGGTTCGATCCCAACCTTTCTTCAACAAGGAGAGATGAATGTTGCATTATTATTTTCTACCTTAACATTTAACAAATGTTGCCTGAGAGTGATCAAGATTTCTTCTTTTTTGATTGGTGAATATTTCCAGCTACATATGAAAATTTCTTCTGGGGGTTAATACGCCAAGTATGTTAAAAAATAATAACAAAAAACAAATTAATTTTATGAAAATTTTGTTCACTATTAATTTAATAATACATTCTTAAATTTCTCACAAAATGGTACTTACTATGGTAGTTTTTTTAATTTATAATATTTCTTGAAAATGTTTTTATATGTACAGATATCTTTCTAAATTTGATAATATTGCAGATTATTTGCAGGCCTTAAACTCAAGCAGTTCTAATAAAAACGAATTCTTAAACATTTCATTATTCATTTGTTTCGACATAGGTGAATATCAATGCATATATTCATGTAAATCAATATATACACATTAATATTTATTCGTGTGGGAATATGATATTAAAATTAAAATTGTTAATACAAAGAAAGATATAAGAGTTGATAAAAAATGGAGATATAGAAGCTTAACATTCATCTCATATACTTTAATAGAGACAGGGATTAAATCTGGAACTTTTGACTCTAAAAAACGTAGTCACACTTCCCCCCCAACGGCCGGCACTGAATCGCCATAATAAGGCTGGAAACTGCTACTCCTTTAGCCTTACTCGGTGAGCACCTATAAGCCAATTCAAGGAGGCGAATAGCGTTACCCACGTCACACCACCACAAACCCGTTTATAGGATGGTCCACATTCATCCACCATCTTAGAAGAAAGGACAAGGAAATACAGAGAGAGAAAGGAAACGTCCATCTCAAACCGGGATTCGAACTCACCAGCCTAGAAGTCAAGAACGTTAACTACTCAGCCATCAGCCGGCTATTCTTACTATTAAGAGCAATCGATTCCTTAAGATTTCACATATAAAATAGTTGTTCTATAACTTTTAACCACGGAAGTCTTGTTGGGGAAAGACAATTAGAAATCAATTAGTTCTATACCTCACTCAGCCTAAAGCCATCAGAAATCTGGAATGATATATGTCTGTTAAAATATTCTAAGGCTCTCTCTCTCCGCTGGTGCAATATAAAAATTGGAAGTAAAGAATGCCAGTATAGGTATGACCTTGTCACTTGACCTTCAGAATAAGTACCCAATTATCTCTGCTTAGTGGCTTTGGGCAGCAAAAATAATTACTTGGGAATAATCTCAATAAACTATGTACATCTGCAATCACTGCTATAACTATGTATTTTTATTACGAGATTTCCACTTAACCAGCAATCTATCACAAACTAAAAATTTCTCTTTTTGACATGAGTCACTTATGTCCAAGAATCTGCTGGGATTATCTGAGGACGAAGAAACATCACGCGTGCTGGTAAATGCCGCCGGAAAAAGTTTCCTCCTCACGCGAAATACTGTTCTGTTTGAATCGTTCGGAAATTGCAATTGGCCCTCACCGATGTTACCTGACTCACTCATCAGTTAGGACTCAGCAAACAGGTGTAAATACATAGCTCTCGAAACTTATGTCACATTTTTTTTATTAAACTATTTTTCGAAGTGACAATGAGGCTTGAAATTCTCCATGCGTTAAAATTATTTACGCTTCGAATTCCTGACAGTTTGCTTTTACTCGGGTAGCATATTCATCCACCTAAGAAATCATTAGTACTTATCATTGATTAGTGTTAATCTCCGAGTAAGTGAACTGACGCCAAATTTTTAGTTTGGGTTTATAATTTAATCACATGAAGGTTGATTTGATTAAGACATATTGTTTAAACTGAATTCCGAACCATTCTTGGTCCATCATCCAAGAAGATATCAGAAATGCACAATGCTCATCTCAATTATTTCACTAGATGCAGGGATCGAACCCATGTATTTGAATATTCTTCATTTCTTGCTCTGAGAGAGGAATTTTTATAGATTGTCGGCTGCTTTTATTAATTATAAAGCGTACAGAAAGCTTTCTCTCAAAATATGTATGCGTATAAATAAAATAGAAGGAATAGTGTACATTTTAAAATGCTTGTATGCGCATTGTTTTACATCAATATTGCTGAATAGCAATTGGCATCAAACTTGGGACTTTTTATTCCGAAAATTATTGTCGTTTTAGAAATATAGTTTACAATATACCTTAAACTATCTTTGATGTCTTTATATCCGGTTATATCCAGTGACTGATTCATCGCTTTTCAACCAATCGTAGTAATTCAAAACTATGGCTTCAATAACACCAGACTACTTATTTTTCAAGACTATTTTGTAATTTTTATTTAAAAATTCATTAATTGATTGCGTATCTAGAGCTTAAATGTGTACTTAAATTATATCAATAAAGTAATATTGGGATAGAATATAGTCAATATTATTTCATTATTACAATGATATTAACAATATTGAATTTTAATAGGTGTTTAGATTCTACAAACTTAACAAATAAAAAAAATTTAATTTCTATTCATAATTAATCTTTAATATTTTTATAATTTAATTTGTTTATCATTATTTATTGTTAAATAATAATTTGAAATCATCAGTAGGATTTAAATTATAAATAATAGCAACAAAAACTCTTAAAAACCTAATAAAAGCCATGCATCCTGTGATAGTACAGCTGCTGGGGCATTTAGTTAGCTTCCTGAGCAGCTGTTGGAGGGGTGGTTGAGCCACAAATTGCCTCATTCGCAGACGACAGGAATTTGCCTCTTTTGTTCCGATGGTCTTTTGTCTCGACTTCAAAAGGAAATCATTAGGAAACTTTACTAATAATTGAATTCTAAATAAATATCAGAGTGTGATGTTTTAATTTATGTGTGTGAACCACAAGATAATTCTTAACTCGTTATTTCACGTGGAACGAAGAGAGTTCTCAGGCTATATATATATATATATATATATATATAGTGCAATTATTATAGACTAAGCCAATGAAATTGAAATAAAAATAGCATTAAATAACTCTATTTTTATAATCTTTATATATGTTGAAATTATCATTTTTAGTAACATGATTAATGTTATGTATAAATTTTATTTAAAAGGTGCTTACTATTGTAACCCTATCGTGCTATAATTCGAAATATGTGTGTTGATGCATGTACGTATGTTATATTTACCTGCATATACCTTCATATTTCATTTATTAAAAAAGCTTTATTCGTATAAGTAATGTTATTTTGCTATGAAACTCGTCGTTGTTTTGTTTGCCTACTGGAATTTATTTGTGCTTACTTGCAAAGAGAAATATATTTTAACAAATGTTCTTTTTTAATGTTAAATACTCATTTAATGTTATTATATTTTTTGAATATTAAAATTTAATTTATAGTCCTGTTAACCACTTACATGATTGTAATTCTATTAAGGTAATTCATTGTAAGAACACTTTATTAATACTGTATGTTTAACTGAACCAAAAGTTATTAAGAAAATTTATCATTCTATCTCTACTGAAATATAAGAAACTTTTGTATTCAGTGAATGGGTGAAATGTATTTTCAGTTTATTAACTAACCTCACATTAGAAAAATGAAGTTATTGTGCATTTATAAAAAAATAATTATAGATTTTTATTGGACAAGCATATTTGCTAGTTCTTACAGGCTCCATTCGTCCGACGCATTGTACTTCATTTTAATCTTTATGGACCTCATAAACTGGTTGCTCTTATAATTTATACTAGGAAGCCGACCGATATGTCATCAGGCTTAATCTCTGAAATTAAAGTCTTATCAGTCGTTGTGAGATATAAAAACACAAATTTTACATATTTTTCTAAGCAGTAAAGTCGGAATAAATATTCAAGAGATAAAAAATATTGATATTCTAGAATTCCTTATCTCAAATTGATGTTTCCTAGCAACCAACTTTTTGCATGGATGGCAAGCGAAAATATTTGAACTTTTCTGTAAATAACGAGTTTTATTCCCTTCTTATTACTTAACTATTTGTTTTAACAAAATGTTTTATATCAAATTATGCTTTCATTTACGTTTCAGTTGGTTAATAATAAACATCTTTGCAATCCTATCTTTGTGCATGTTACATTAACGAATCTATTGAACTAAAATGAAAAAATGTTTCCTATAGAATTATTATTATTGATTTTGAATAATAGACGACATTAGTTGTGACGTCATATTGTTTCCAAACATTTGCTGTTAAGCGTCATTTATCATTGAAACTGCCATAGACTTAGGTGATAGATTTTTAAATTGTTATTTTTGAAATTGATATTCATTATTTAACGATAACGTGTTTGCTAAAACTTTTAACCTTTTGTTTGCTTAAACTTTAATTCTCGCCAAATTGTAGTCATAGTTAATCACCAAGCTGGGCAAAATCCAATCGTATTCTGGTTGCAACAGAACAATTTATTGTTCTGTGCCAACAAAAATCACCAATAAAATTGATAGCCAAACAAAAATCTCCAAGTTTGTCAAGAAGGCACTCTTAAATACAATATTGAACAAATGTTTACATTGTATTTGTTTGGAAACATGACGTCACACTAATGTCGTCAATTACACTAGTTGATTTCTCTTAACTGTGATGTGACTAAAATTTCAAAAGCAATATTCACTGATTTTTAAGTTGCCTTCTTTATTTTATGAAATGAATTTTTTATTTCATGTAATTCTGCAGTTTTTTGCAACTGAAATTGAACCGACGCTATGTATTGAATAATATTTTCGAGATATTTGCCCAATTGGTTTATTTCACGGCTGAATAGTCATATCCAAGTGCCTAAACGCATTTCAGTGATTTAATTTTAATAATTACAGCATGATTCCAGATTCATATTTCTTAGAACTGAAGCCACTAAGTATAGGCTTGTTATCGTAGAAGGTCATAGGACCTTATAGATCTTTTAATGTGCAGAGGTTTTCTCAACAAAACACTCTTTGACAGCTTCGGCTACTGAACCTGTACTTTCTGACCATGAGAACATAGTTGCAATCTTATTTGTTAACTTAAAAATAATAATAATATAATCAAACCACATGGAATAGATGAGTTGGTTGACTCATTATACAATCATAAAATGACTCATCATTTAGAATGATATTTCAATGGATGTGTTTCATCACATGACATTCTCCTGTCCATACTATAACTGTAGAGCAACAAGAGTGCCAACGAATGTCAGGCCCTCTCATCTGAGAAATAAGTAACATTCTTTGGCTCATCAAAATTGAAACAAGAATTCCTCTAACTAATTAATTACTCCACCCAATTTATATGACATGATAGTGATGTTACATACGTTGTGTGATTGTCAACCATGATGTGACTGGCCCATGTTACGGTCTTGGACAGTAGATCATATTTTCCACTGGTAGTAATATTTGATAAATACACTCGAAAAGGAATCGGTCATGCTTCAACACCCTTATTGTAACCGGTAATTAATACAAAAAATCAGTATTAGCTTTGTAACTAGGTATCCAAATGGGAAAACTTAATTTATATGTTTCTTCATGAAAGATAGATTTTATGATATCCACAACATTTTTCCTTCTGGGAAAATGCTCAATAAATAGTGAATCGCACTCGTCTGCAAGGAAAGACATCTGGAAACTTTTCTGAGACCAAAGTAACATATGTACGTGCAGAAAGCATATAAAAAACATTCATATCTCGTTGTTCATCATTGTTAACAAGTGAACGTGGAATTTATCATTCAGAAGAATGTGATTCTCACAAGATTAGCTGTTAAGCCTAGTCTGTGTATAATCAATAAATTAGCCTAACCTACTATATATAGTAAATTTGCCAACACACAAGTTCCTTTCTCAATAGATTGAAATAAAATAACTAATACTTTTTAATGCCATTTAGAATGTTGTGAAATCATATTGACATGACGTAAATATATCTAAGTGTACATCTTAAGAAAACTTTACTGTATCAAACAGCACTCAAGGGTATATGAAAAACTACTAAGAAATTTCTTTTTCTTCAGGATTCTGATGGTTGTTCTTGTCAGTCCACTGGGTCCGAGGAGAGTTGCAGCCTAACAGACGACTACCCATCCGATACCACTACCAGCAGCACGCGATCTTCCATCCAGGGTCCTGGTGGACGAGGAGCACCTCACACTGTTTTGTCAGGTTGGAATTTCTACAGTTCTCATCACCAGAGTAGGTCACAGCACAACGGCCATCGCCACCACTCGCAAGAGAGACACTGCAAAGCCAACAACCCCAACCACAGGTAAGTAGTCTTGACATCCTGTTGTAAGACTGTCATAACGCACAAACAAGCACCTTCAGCGATTTGAAATCATTCTTGACTTTTGAATGTATCAAAATATTCATTTTGATGACCACTTAACAATATATCTTTGAAATTCAGTACATTTGTACCTGGAGAAGATTTTTCCATTAATACGTAGTACAGATTTCCTTGAGTGAAAAATTATATTAGAACAACGCATAAAATCTTACAAAGGTCTTGCAATAAAGGTATATTTGAGAAAAATGTATGTTTGAAATTGCAATTTTCGTTATCCTGCTATCATTAGATATAGTATCTGATTACCAAATAGATCAGTCTAGATTTACAGTAAAAAATCTTATTTTTAAATAGGTCTAGGATCTTTGAGATATCTACTATTTTATTATTAATAACAAAAGTAAATAATAATTTTGAAAAAAACCATAGTTCTTAATTATAACATTTTTATCTGTCAATGGAAACTATGGCCCAAGGAGCTATCTTTTAAGGAATGCTTACAAATTATTAAAACATTAGATTGGAAAAGCATGAAATTGCTTAGTATTGCTAAAGTTGACGAATATATTTAGAGAAAATCTTTATAAATTAAGAAATAAAATATGAGTTTTAACATATACATAAATTCATAATTTACAGTCGTGAAATTTCATTTATAGTACACTGGGTTTTCATATGACGTACGGGTACGTGGGGTACGTTTTCCATATGACTATTATCTTAGATATATACTATAGTCATGTAAGATGTAATTATGCTCAATCTTAATTATTTCATAGAATTTTATTTTACTTTATAAGAATAAGAAGTAGAAAGAATTACATTTTCATGTGAACATAAGATATTACTATTCGTCCTATTTAATAATTAATAATATTTTGCTGTTAAACAATGTAAATGAAGGAGAATCTTCTATTTTTCATAAAAAATTATTTTTTCTTTTATTCGATTTATAATATCTATTTTGATATTTCAAAGCAACTAAAAAAATGAGGGAAATCCTATCTTGTTCATCATAATAAATAATTGCTTTTGATGTGTATACATAATATTTAGATTAATTTTAAAGCAACAAAGCAATGTGAAGTCATTTTCATCATAAATCATTAATTTTTTGTTTTATTTAATGCAGAATAATTATTTATTTTAACGCAATAAAAATGAATAAATTAGAATACTTCTTTACGTGGTTATTGTAAAAGACTCTAGAAAATTTATTTAACATTATATAGTAAAATTGATATTTTAAAGCAATAAAAGCACTAAAAAACTGCAAAAATACTCTATATTTCAATTTGCAAAAGACTTCATTTTTAGCTTGTTCAATATAGTATAATTAATTTTGTTACTTTAAAGCACAATAAAAGCATTGCAAACTGAAGAAGATCTTGTCATGGTTTCTCTAAAGAATGTAAAAGGAAAGTTGCATTAGTAATTAGTTCCTAATAGTACTATTGATTAATAAAGGATATTTTTTCTTCAGTAGGCGATGCTCCAGCAGCTCATCCACTCATTCCAAACGAATGGATTCCGGATATAACGGAGGAACGGGCAGCATACACGAGGGCAATACGCGCAATAACAACTCAACTGAAGCCTTGAATACTTCCCAAGAGCCATTTTTCTTGCACGAACCCAACATGACATCCGATGACAGGGTGAAGAAACTGTTTGACAACAAGAACAAGAAGAACACTAAGGAAGAAATAATCACGACAGATAATAATGTGAACAATAATGTCAACAATTCTAATACTGCTCAGTTAGGTGAGAAAAATTTTACTATTTTGAAATATTTCTAAATATAGCATTGTAAATTTATTTGTATGAATAACAAATACATAAATATAGTATCTGATATTTGGCTGGTACAATTTACATCCATAAATAATCAAAATTCTATTAAATATCACATTTTTAGTTCTTAACATAACTTAATTAGTGATCCATGAATGTTTATGATTAATCCGCTAAAACAAATTATTTTTTTTCAGTGACAGTAGAAGTTCACCATTCATCAGCTAGTGAAGATTCTAACAGTGTCTCAGATGTCAGTGATCCAATTCCAGATTACGATGACCAAGGCAGCCAGGCGAGTAGTACGGGCAACAATAACACTGGCACTCATCGAGTGAAGAAGACGAGCAGAGAAGCGAGCAGCCTGAGTACAGACGAGGGCATTTATCACGAGGGAGACGATGACGTTGACGAAGACGAGGAAGACGAAGATGATTTGCACAGACTGGTTCCTCACCACCAAGAGGATGAAGAGGACGATGAGGACGAGCTGCATGACAATGAGGTCAGTTTCTCTCCTCACCACCAGGAGGATCTGGTGGCCATCCGAAACAAAAGGCCGCCTCCCGAACAGGAAGGCCCCTACATTGGGGGCGGCAATCACATGCACGTGTCTCGGAGAGCATCCAATCCCGTTGATGCCACTCATGAAGACAGTAAGAAGACGGTGATGGAGAACAATAACAACAATAACAATGTGCCGAAGGAGAACGGGATTCAAAGAATCGAGAAGACGACGGAAAGGAAGAACAGCCTCAAGCAAGCCAATTCTTCCCCTGTACACCAAACAGCCACTCTGCCTGTAACAAAGAAAGCAATGGAAAATATTACGTACCAACCTCCTCCCCCGCCACCTCCTTTGCCTCAAAAGAATTCCGAAGAAACGAAACAGCCAGTGGTTCGACCACCTTCACCTCCTCCGTTACCAAAAAGTAAAACAGAGGAAGAAGCCAGCAAATTTAGAGCACCTCCTCCACCACCACCTCCCGATCTCCCAATGAAGTCATCTATCAGACATGACGATTCAAGGAGTGGCACTGAGGACGACCGTGCATCTCAGAAATCGGACGAATCTTCTTCGGTGGATGGCAGCGAGGGCAAAAGGTACGTCAAGGCTGCAACTGCAAGAAGGAACAGCCACCAGAGGACATTGCCCTTTATTCCACCTCAATTTAGCTTTCCTCCAGACACCAACGAGAACATTCGGCCATCCGAGTATCTGAGGCAAGCCAAGAGTTCGGGATCAAAGAATTCAACCCTCAAATCGAACTCCACCCTCCACAGAGCTGTGTCCATGGGAGAGCTTGCTATGTCCCCTAAGCCAGAGAAGATATCTTATGGAAGCAGGACAGAGAGTCACGAGACTTTGCTGGAGAGTGACTCTCGATCGCACTATGCTCAAAGTCCCATAAACGGTAAAGAGGAACAAAAGTCACACGCACCCTTAACAAATACAAACAGTAATGGCAACACCCCCGTCTTCAACATCACAGTAGAGCAACTGCAGACGGTTCATCTCAAGAAAACAGACAAACCTTCCACTCCTGGTATGAAATATAATTCCGCATATTTATTATTTTATATTTTCATTACTTATATATTTAGGACAAGTCCTTTTAAAATCATCTCTTTTACTTTTGTATCATTGCTGATTTTTATATTTCTTTTTTAATTATAAAAAAATTGAAAAATTTTAACCATATGAGTTTACTACAAAAAAGAATATTGAATGAATATCATTCATGGAATGAAGGCATTTAATCAAATTTAGTTTATAAATTTATAACAAATTAATGAATAAGCTTGAGAAAATTACGCCCTCAGATGACTTCTGAACATAATTATTTAGAGGGAAAATTAATATAATTAAGCTGACTAATTTTCGGTTTTCTTTTCTGTTCTTCTGTAAAATCGTTCAATTAAGAAAGTTAATGCATACAAACTGAAATTTTCTCTAAGCCTTGTAATTTTATATATTGTGTCTAAGTGTTGCGATTCTTATGAGAAAATAGTTTGACAGTACTTTTTAAAATACATAATGATTTTAAAAGCTTGTTTATTGAACTGATAATCAAAAATTATATAAATATTTTCTTAGCTATTTTTTTCCTCTTTTCTAATTCTAAATATTTATAAAAATGTAAAAATTTTATAATATATTAATGCCTTCCATTTTCTTATTGACTTCCTCCTTTTTGAACCAAGCAGTTTAAACATAATCAACCACCCCAGAATTTTGAACCATGGCCAAATAATTAGTTGGATACTTGAGCTGACATTTTTTTCTTCCAATGTCACAGCCAATTAACGAAGAGATATTGAAACCTAAAACTTACCTAAGTCTACAGATTTTTCTTAAACGTGCATATCTTCATTCAATACAATATTCGAAGAGGATCGACGTCTTACCGAATATGCGAGTGCGTGATTCCTTTCCCCTTCAAACAACTTAAAATATTATAAAACAACCCTCTACGAGATAGAAGTAATCAAGGAATATATGATTAATTAATTAGTGCTACAGGATACTAAGTATGTAGACATGGGTTGTGTATTGATGTTCGTACGTATATTTCTTTTGTCAGAGAGGACAGTCCTGTTGCAGAAGAATGATTTGATAGCCGAACTCAAGCAAACTAAGGACATCCAGGGAGTGCGGAAGATGAAAGAAGAGCGCAGCAAGATCGAGGAAGTAATAGTAAGTCTTCCCCCATTTCTTAATACACTCCATTCTGTTTTTTAAAAAATTAAAGCAGCTAAATTGTTTTCCTCGAGAATATGGTAAAATATTTCTATCAGTGTAGTGGATATTCGTGTTACTCAAAATTGTTGTAAGGTATTTAAAAATTGTTCTTGATTAGGATTAAATTTGAAAAATTTTGTTTAAAAAACTGGGTCTTACCATCAGTCAATAGTGAGCTTAGTTCCTTGAAGTAAATAAATGTTATATATTTCTTTTTTCTTAGTTTTCGTATTCAGCTGCCGCTGGAAGCTGCTAAATATAAGTAACTACCTCATCATTTTGAATCATGATTATGTGACAAAATTGCCTTCTGAGGTAACTCCCTTTTCTCTGAATTCCCCCAATAGTGGAAAAACACATAAGATTCTACAAAAATACAACTGACAAAGCTGATTTAGCGCAACTCTCTTTCATAGACTCAATCATCTAGCTTGCTACCATCTGAACACGAAATTAACGCATTTTGTCATATGACTACCACAGGTATCCTTATTTATTCGGAACAATTCCAATATCCTCTTTGCGATTGAATTAATATATACTATGATCATCTGCTTGAAACAGCAATATTACTTTTTGAGTTTTCAAAATGTATTTAAAATATTTGTATTATATGTATATTCGTTGTTGGAAGAATTATAGTGGTGGTTTTCCATTAAAAAAGAAAAAGACTAATAATAATAAAGGAGTCTTATGCTTTTAAATAGCCGTTGAAGACACATATATAATTTAGTGTGTTTTCATTTAGTCTTACCAGCGGACCAAAATAGTATAGTCCTCCTCCGGACCAAAATTACCTGCGGACCAAGATAGTATAGTTTGGAGATCCATGAAGTTCATTGGTGGTCTTGCACCATTTTAGATGCGGTCAGAAATAGTGTAATGGAAATCAAAATCTATGCCTGTCATTTGGGATTGAATCCTGTGAAACCGGATATGATATATTTAAAAAATGGCTCTTCATATCCTTATCTTTAGAGGAATGAATAAAAACACCGCATATTATAAATGCCTGGATTATTTTATTTATTCAAAATTTGGTTTATTTAACGCTCAACTGGTTTTTTCCCCCTTTCCTCCCACAAGATTTAGCTACACCAGTACCTCCAGTTTACAGTTATATCCGAATTATTACAAACTTAGTAATTGAACACACGAATTATTGAACCGAAAACAAGAGCGCCAATCATTCGGCTGCAAGCTTGGTAATGCGGTGTAGTATTGAACTATATATATATATGTATATATTTGAGCCAATAAAAATGTAAAATAATTTACACGCTCTAATTAAATCTAGGTCATGTATATGACATCAGAAGCAATCATATACATTGAGCAAAAACATTATGGCCATCACTTGTCAATGAGTTCACATAGATGACATGAAATACATGCTATCCTTTAAGAGCGATACGTAACTTGTCACAGACAATGTGAAGGATGATTATATGTATACTTGTCGTAGTTAAAAGTGCTGATTATATGTGAATTTGATTGTGAGAAGATTGATGATCTGAAGGCAAGAAACGAAAACTCCCACTCCAAAACTACATCTCTTCAGTCAATAATCAGCTATCGTTGTAAATATGTATATCGAGCAGACAAATGATGGTGAGATTAGTTGTTATTGTGCTAACTTACTTTCTTGTACCTGGTTCAAAAATGGATTCTAGCAGTTAGAGAGATTGGTATCAAAAGTCATGATGTTTGGACGTTCATATTTCATTCATAACACGATGCATCACAAGTTAACTTGGTAATATGAGATCGACTGCTGACTTCGTACATTTTTGTTAAATGCTTCTGATAATTGCTGTGTATTTATTTCTGCATCCATACAGCTACATTAGTATATTAGATATGTCATAAAGACATATAATAAAAAATATAATAACAACAGCATTTAAAGTAAAATAAAAACAAAAAGAAACAGATTATCAGGACAAATTTTTATACGAAATATATTGATGAAAGGACTTAATTGAAGTTTTCCATGAATCTGTACATACTTTAGGTTTACTGAAATTTTTGTTTTTTTGTTTTCCTCTTACAGACTGCGGACTTGGCTCAAAATTTCAAAGCTGAGAAGTTCGTAGACCAAATTCCGGAAGTGGATGCCAACGGCTGCGTAATCCCGCCATGGAAGAGACAAATGCTCGCCAAGAAAGCAGCAGAGAAAGCCAAGAAAGAAGCCGAAGAACAAAGAATAGTACGTGACTTCTCATTAATCATATTTGGTTCTTTTATTTATTTGTAATATAATATTTTAAAACTATTTGTCATCTATTTTATCATTTTAAAAATTGTAACAATATCAGTAAACCTTTGTGCATATATTGACAAAATTAATATGAAGTAAAATAATACATCGCAGGAGGCATCTGGTCAATTTTATCAATAAGCCCACAGGTTAAGTACCACCATCAGTGAATGTGTTGATACAGTGTGGTGCGTAGCCTTATTTATATAAGCTATCATAAGGCATTTGAACTTTCGTCATGTAATGTATTCGACCATATTTTTGTGCCGAAATGTAAAAAAACTGGGGAATTCTCATTCTTTCTTTTTTACAGATGTGTATCCAGAAATATAATATTTAACTTCTTTTTTAAACATTAATTACGATCGAAGTTAAAACCTTCCACTTCGAAAAATCTTTCAGTCTTCTCCTACCACAAGTCCACACGCAGAAAAAGAATATGACATCGCGAAATATTTCACAGTGTGCGTATATAGAAAAATATCCCAGTGCAAATTAATATTTGGAACGATTAATAACATACCTTATTAAAATACATTGCTCTATCTCGATGTTATCAGTAACTTGCTTTAAATTTATTTCCAATAATAAAATTACTAGCACCACCATATAAATATTTTTATGGTGAATTCTTATCATTTAATGCTTTGCCTTAACGTTCGTGGTTATACTTTTGATATACGATGTGCAATTGGTTTTTATTGTTAATCGATTGCTTGTATATTAAAAATACGTTTCTGTTGCAGAGAGAGGCAGAAGCGAAGAAACTCAACTCCATACCTCCTTGGAAACGACAACTTTTGCAAAGGAAGGAACCTGTCAGTCCTGTTACGCAGCAAAAGTAAGATATTTCCTTTATTAATTTGAAAAATATTGTATATTTTTTAAATAAACTTTTATTTCCAGTACCATTCATCAATTTTTATTAGCTTTATTTGTAGCTACCAACAGATTAAAGAATAATTGGTAATTTGTTTAAATCATTGTACATTGAATTACGAATTTTCTTAATTCAGTGAAATATACCAGATTAAAACTGAAATGCATCGTCTGGGGAATTTGGGGTTCACATAGACAACCACGTTCCCTTTCGGCTGTCTTAGATTTTGTTACCCTTTTTTGGCTACCATCAGCAAATTTCAAGTTGGTATTAATGAATTCTAAACTGTAGTATTTGTTGAACAGGATAGGTTTCCATCAGCATCATAATATTTGACAGTTGATCCTACAATTTAATCTTCTGTGGCATTTTTGAACATTGTTGGTGTTTGTGATGTTATCAATGTGACCATCTTTATCGGGAGGAAATTATTACATAACACACCAGTAGCAAGATCGACAACTTTGTAAATAAATTTCAAGACTCATAAATAACTTTTGTAAACTCTTCATGAAAGCAAAGTCTTGCTCGCACGAATAAAAATTACTGTATATTTAACTCTTAATTAATATTCATTTATCCTGTCTCTAAGTTCGTTGACACATAATAAATCTCACTTTAAATGGTTATATCAGTTTAAATGACAGTAAATTAAACGGAAAATTAATTTTGATGTTAATTACTTTAAGGTTTCTTAAACTTTTTATTTAACCCCTTAACATGTACACTGGAGTTAATTCAAGTGCGCTAAATAGCGCGTTAAAATAACTGTGTCAAGGAGTTAATGTTCTGAAATGATATTTAATAATTCGAATGTTTCGTTGATAATAATTTATAATAAAAATCATATTTAACCATGATTTTGTGCAGGTTTTCAATTTTAATTTCATTCTTCAGGTAAATTTGAAAATCATTTATGAACGATTAGTGGAGGTATTATGGAAAAAATTCTGATTAATATAGTGTGTGTTCCACCTTCCTCCATCTGGCGTTATGCCACTAAAAATGAAGTAGGATTTAAAAAAGGTCAGCAAAAAATAGTGCTTAGATTACTTTTAAAGCATCTTAAGCTAAAAATGCATGCTAATGCCTGGAATATCGTCACGGCTTGTATTTTCCTGCCATTTGTAAAACATTAAGCTCGCAACAATGGATATGCATTTTATTATTTATTGTTTAAACATTAAGTTCATTAATTTATTCTTCTTTTCCTATCAGATGAATATTTCATAAACTAATATTTCTTGTGTAAATAATCCATCATTTCATAACAATGTTTATTTTTCTATTGATTTTTTAAAAGTTTTTAAAATAGTAGTACTCGCATTAAAAAGACAAGTTACAATAATAATTTTTGTATACTTGACAATTTTTTATATCTTTTTTATTGTAAGCTGTATTAAAACTACTCATGTTAATAATTTTTCAAAGTTAAATTTAAAATGGCAAATGATATTTGAAGACATGCTTATAAAATTGTCACATTTACCATTAACAATTATTAGCCTTTAAACAAACTCACGATCTTAAATTATTTTGTTTAGGAAGTTTCTATTTTAATATTTGGTTTATTTAGAAATAGTAAATACGTTCCTCTGTGTGTAGAAATGGGGGAATCAAAAAACACACACACACACACATATATATATATATATATATATATATATTTGTTCCGAATTATTAAAATGTTAAAAAATAAATGATCAAATTAATTTATACATAAATTTACTGAATTTTAAGACCAACTGGCAGTCAAATAATTAGCACTGTGATCGTCAGTTACAACTCGTTTCAATTCCAACCTCTGGTATCGATATTTGCATTAGTTCATAGTTTGCTTCGAACTATACATATAGGTTAAACAGACTTCGTGCCAAAAAATGACCGTTAAGAGACAAACAAATCTACCAAACCAATGAATTTAAATAAACTTTCTAAGATTAACAAAATAATCAAAACTGATGAACGAGTATGAAACATGCCTAAACACTATTCAAATTCCGGTATTCAATTGCCATTTAAAGCTAATATTCTCTTAAAAATTCTAGCAATCCTATTCAATATTGGATGTCATCAACATTTAACTACAGATCTTTTCGGCATGAAACACTGCAATGTCGTTCTAAAATCCACTAGTTGTATATAATAAATTTTTTTCTTTTAAAATATAGTTTTAATGTAATTATTTTTTTAATTAATTGATCCCTATTTTTGCATGGGTTTATATTGAGTAATAAATAGAAACTCTGATTTATATAAAATTATTTTTAAGCAGTTGTGTGTTGATTGTATAATATAATTTTATTCAATTTTCCACAGCGTGCATAGAACTATGTCTCAGCCTGTTGCTAAGATTGTAGAAACACCCCCGTCTACTCCAGAAAAAACAAGTGAAGCTCCTTCCAAAAGCCCTTGCTCCAGTCCCGACCAAGGAAACTCCACCCCCACAGAACAAGAACCGCCACAAAATGAAGATTCCGATGACATTCCTCCCAATCCGTGGCTGCAGCAGCTGAGGAAAACGAAAAGCGTTTTTCGATGACAACAAACTCTCATGAACGGTTAGAGATGTTTAGTCGATGATTTTTCTGATGTTTCTCTAGATCTGACTCTTATGAATCTAAGAAACAGTAAAAAAACTTTTACAAAAAAGGAGAAAATTTGATGTGTGAAAAAAATTCTATTGTGTTAAAGATAAAACCTTAAATACAAGTCAATTGCTGAAAAATAACTTGCAAGAAAGAACTTGGTATTGTTGAAATTTGCAAAGGAAAACTTAACAGCTATTGGAATTATAAAACAGAACTTGACGTTATTAGAGTTTTTCAAGTAAAATTGTGTCACTGAAATACACAAGGTGTTATTTGCATAGAGAAACGTTTAGCAGGATAAAACCAGTGTTATTGAAATTTTCAATGCAGAATTTGCTGTCATTGAACTTTATTAGATAAAACATGTTATTGTGGAATATACAAGGTAGAACATACTGTTATTGGAACTTCCAAAGTAGAACTACTTTTGACCAATAAATCTGTTCTTCAGAAAATAAAATACATCGTAAAGATGTAGACCAAAATAATTTGCTATGGAAAATATCGCATTCAATAAATTTGGATGCATTTAAAATTTCCAATCCTAGTTGAAACTTTTCAGTGGATAATTCGTACTTCCAATGACATACGATTTCGAACATTTTACACTACTTCAAAGGGTTGTGAATCATTCCTTATGATTTAAAACAAACTATACATTTACTATATGCAAGTATAGTAATGGGCGATTGAAATTTTTGGTTTGTATTCAGTTTTTGATTTGGTTCTTTGCATCGTAATAAACATTTGGTTGAAAGCTGAACGAGTCAACTGTCTAAGTCATGTCACATTCCAACTCAACAGTTTATATATATATAAAATGGTGGTAGTCTACTTGTGTGTAATATAGTTACAATCTTACAGAGAATAGATCACGAGTATTGTTGCGAAATGTTTGTGACAATATATGATTTACATTACCATTCTGCCAGCAGTTTATTCCATTGAAGGCATTTTTTGAAATTTGTCTTGTAACTTTATTGCAGTGAAATAGGTAAATTATATAGTAATTCGTTTGTTCAAAACAAACAGCATTCTTATTGTAACTCCAATGTTACCTATAGTAATTAATTTTATAACAAACTACCAACGTATTGAAATAAGATAACAAGAAAGTTTATAACTCTCTGAAAAATATAAATGATTGATTTTTTAAATTTAATATTAAGTTTATAAATCAAAAATTATTTTATTTAACTGTTTAAACTGTCATTTGTAATTCTGTAAATTTAGATAAAAATGTATATAATTCTATAAATTTTTAGATTTAATTATGAGCTATTAATAGTATAACTATTTTTTTGCTAATTTTTATTAAATATTTGTGTGTATTTCAAAATATAATGCAATGGAAATTGCTGGCTGTGTACCCGATCAGAATTAAAGTGCTCAAAAACTGTAAAAAAATGAGCTTAATGTTTCTCATCTAGTAGCAGTGGTAACTTGTACATATATAATTGCTTAAGAACAAAGTGAACTTTTACATGAATTTTTTGATAAATCGAATGTTTTTCTTCGCCTTTACAAGAAAATTACTTTGAGAAGTTATTTTTGTAAAGAAAAAAATAATATATGAATCAAATCTATACCGGTGTAGGGTCCTGGTAAAATGTTCTAAGATTTGTTACGGGAACTATTGCAATAGTTCTTAAAATATTTTTTATTGAATATTGTTTTCTATTTTTACTAAGAATATTTACATTTTCAGAAGCTTGTGTTCGATGAAATCAATGCGCATATCACTTGCTGAAATTATTTTTTTGTAAATGCAAATAAAATGCTTCTGAAAATTTCTGTGTGTTTATTTCTGCATCCAAACAACTACAATAATACCGTTTGGTATGGGCGTGTCAAAAAAATGTAAACAATAAAAAAGTACACTGTCATAATAACAGCATTTACTGTAAAATAAAAGAGAAACAAATTAAGAAATTAAATACCGGTATAAATTTTTATACGAAACACATTGAGGAGAAGATTTAATTAGTTTTCCATCATTATATCACTTGTTGCATATAAAAAAAATATTTCTAAAATTTAATTCATCTTAAAATTATTTACTTTTAATAAACTCTATTCTTTTTATAAATTACCATTAAAAATTTTTTAATTATCACTACATAAGAAACACATGCAAATTAAAATTCATATGCTTAAGAAGAATTCTTACTTTCACTTTACTGATGAAAAATAAAGCAAAGCATGACTACTTCTTTTTTTCCTATTTTAAAACTACATATTTAAAAACATATTTTTCTGTTTTCTTCGATACAGAAAAGAATTTCATTGTCTTTCTCAAAAATTACCCCAATCATATTAGTTATTTGTCTGCTTATTTTTCAAATGGTCGCTTCATTATGTCCTTTTTATTTTGTTTGATGGCTGTAAAATCTTTTTTAGTCTTATGTTCTCAATGATTAACAGCCGAATACTTCTTACGAACAAATTACATCAGATTTCGCATTCAAAAAGCCCTAAAGTGAAATGTCGAACAGCAGCAATGGACTTTATCGAAGGTCATGAACAAGTAACTAATATTTACTCGACTCATCATACAAATGTTCTTGGTTTTCTTCATTTAATGCTTTTAACATAATAAAGTCTGCATGTCAAAATGGCCTAGATACTGTTTTTCTGCAATATCTTTAAGACTTAGATTGGTAATTGCATTGAGTCTAGAATGACAATTTCATAACATGATCCTAGTCAATCTATCTTCTAAGTCAATCTATCTTTGCAAAACTATCTTGTAATATTTAAAAAACTGATGCTATATGACTATGAACTCTGATGCATGAACCGTAAGATGAGATGATGAGACGGGGAAAATTTCAAATGAATTTTTATAAGAAACTCAACATTTGCAGTTCAGTTAGATATCCACAATTCGAAGGACTTACTTGAAGTGATTCTTCAATGAAGACATCTACTCAAGTTTCTCAATCATAAAATAAGGATATAGATGCATAAAAATGAGTTAAACAAAAAAATTTTGAAAACTTTAAATTAGAAAATTTTAGTGCATTAAAGAGAATTAAAATTATCATTGCTTCTACGGAACGGAACTTTATTTGGGACCAACCATTAATTCGAACATCTCAAGTGTTCGTAAATTAAGAGTTCGTAAAAACTAGTGTCTACTGTATATATATATATATATATATATATAATCTTTTTGGGGAAAAGTCAAACAAAATTAAGATAAACAACAAAATAATATAAACAAAAATTTTTAAACTTAACATTTTAATATCTGTGATTTAGTGCTATAAAATCTAAATTATTATACGATTACCAATTCTAATTATTTATATCTTTTCAGATATCATTTTTTTCAACAGAAAAGTCAAAATTTTGGAAAATGACTTTCACTTAGTAAATAGGCCCAAATTGTCATATACATTGCAAGAAAAACTTTTTGATCATTTATGCCACATCATAATCTTTATATGTAAAAATGCATAAAAGTGTTATAACACATTTAAATTATTTTGGTTATGTAGTATACAAATATGCTGCTGTAAGTATAAGAGTTAAATTACAGAAAAAAATGGTGAAAAGTAATTCATTTTCTACTTACTTTAAATTATACGCAATGGTAATAATTAATTATTTAAATATTAACAGTAATAATAAAAATTATACTTCGAATAATGTTTGTAAAAGGAAGCAAAATATAGATTAACTTTCATAATATTTTTATGAAAATTAATTGATGGCTTAAAAATCAATAAGATTTTTGAGTCATCAGATTCTGATTGTGCTACATTTATACTGGGCTTCAAAAATGGGCGATCTATTTTCTGTTTAAAAATATGTGACCCTCTCTTGAAAAATCACAGGATAATAAATATATTTCATAAATTTTCTATCATTTTTTTAAATTTTTATTACTTTTTAATTTATATTTTTTAAATAATAATTTATCACCAAAAAATTGGGATTGTGAAGAATCCAACTTACCAGAATTATATATTTATTTTTATAAATTCCAATGATCATTAAATTTTTATACATAACGATAATGTCTTTAAAATCATTTTAAAATGTTTCAATTTTAATTTTTATTATTGTCATTTTTTATATTTATATTAGTATGACCAGCTTGTTTATTTTGAGATAATTAATAACTAGTTGGTCATACACATTGGTTTAACTACTGCTTTTAAAGTTTCTCGTTATGACTGACTTGATTGCTTTAACAAGTTGTTGTTTAATCATCAAAATTCTAGTCAGGGGCGAAAAATTCATCAAAAAGGAAAATTTTATGGTTATAAATGAAAGCTTTAACTTCAGAAAATACCTCGCTTAAAAGGTGATGACTACATGGAACTTGTCATAACACGTTTTTGTTTTATTCAAACTATCCTTATCAGCTGTTCAAAAAATGCAATTTTCTATAAAAAAAATTATTAATTTCATAAAAATTGTAAGCTTTTGGTGTACTTTCACATTGAAGTTTTATAATTGCTAATATGACAAGCAAATAGCATCTTTGTCACACTTTAAATTTTGAGGTAGACCGTATTTCTTTATGTTTTGATAAGTAAACAAGCTTTTAAACTTATATTATATGTGTTATTATTCATTATAAATTTATAGTAAGAAATATTTTTGATTATGCTCAAAATATATGATTATATGTTTCAACTGTATTTATAATTCTCCTCATATTACTTGTAATTCCTTAATTTTTGTTGTAATTTATTAAAGGGAAAAACCTATAAGTTACACAGTTATTAACATGCTTATTTTGAGAAATTTCACAAGTATGTATAAAAGATTCTTAAAAATGCAAATATAAAGTAAATTATTATATTTCAACGAATTAACTTGTATGACAAGTATAAGGCTACCAAGCTTTCATACGCTGAAGTTAGATTTAGAGAGGTGATTTTCCTGAAGAATTCTTCAGACAGATCACCACTAAAATCCTAAAACCAATACACCATCTGCCACAAAATTATAAGTTTATTGGAACTATAACTAAATTGGAAGAAGTGATATTTTTCTGAAGAATTTTTCCGGTAATTCATACCTTAAATCAAAAATAAATAAATATACATATCCATATTGTCAGGAAAAATAGTGTTATTTTCATTCCGTTTCTGATTTTGAAAGTTAAATGAATGCCTATTTTAGTAAAAATTTGACTTGTGAGAACGATTTATTTAATGAATTAAACTTAAATTTATTGTCTGCAACATGATTATCTACTTAATTTTATTCAACTTGTATTAAAGCTAAATTGGTTGGTTTGACTTATTAAATGATTTTTTAGATAAATTAAGACTATAATCATAAAATCAAAAAATTATCTTAACTAAGCTTTCATAGAGAATCTAATCTATCTTCAACAAAATTACAAGTTTAATAAATTTGTATTTAAAAAAGTTAAATTGATCTGGCTGACTTTCAAGAAGAATCCTTCAATTAAATTAGGCTATGATCAAATCTTTGAAATTATAATCTTTGTAACAATATTTCTAGCTTAATTTTATTGAATTTGTATTTAAGTTTTAATATTATTAAATAATCAGTAATAAGAAAACAAATACTATTTCAAAAACTCGAAGTTCGTATATTCCATTTAAAAATCAGAATGCTTCGAAAGAAATATTTTAAAAAATTATTTTATTGCCTAAAATAAAAACTTGCCTCATACGGATGTAAATTAAACAATTTATAGGCATGTTTGGGTTTTAACACATTTGAGTGAATCACACTTTTATCTGACTTTACATTGTTGAATTGTTACATCAATACAATGTAAGATTATTTCACAATGTTTAACTGTCGATTATGGGGATGTTAAATATTCTTTTTTTCCAATTTTTTAAACTTATGGGGTGCTTAAAATTATAATTTGATGCACAAAGCAATGTGAAAAGTTTCCGCGTAAAAACCTATTAAAAAGTCATAATTGCTAAATTTTTTTAAAGTCAAGGATTTCCATTCAGGGTTTTAGGAATATATAATTGCCATTCAAGTAAAGAAGTGTAAGCAATTATACGGAAGAATAAGTTCGTGAGTGATGAATTTGGTAAAGGGCTTAAGTGTACTTTTAAATTTCATTTCAAGGTTAAAACTATGAAGATCTTATTGATTAAAATAATTTTAAATTCGATGACGAAAATTCATTTCAAATGAAGTCCTTTTGCTAACATTTCTTGTGAACTACACTAGAAATTTTTATAAAAAACTCTGAATGCCTGCAAACAAATTTTCCATAAAAAACGCTGCAATTCATAAATTAACATACATTTTTACTGAAATGTTTACTTGAAGAACTGCATGCAAAATGTTGGTTCCATGAATGTAAGATTAGCTTTGTGGTATTCCAATTTAATTATTTATATATTACTAAATATTTGGAATACCAAAGAGACAAAAAAATAAATTTAACAGCGGAGATACGAAAAGGAAATGATGTTTCTAGCTAATGATGGTATTTGCTATTACATGTAAAACACGAATACAATGTGTTTAATTCAATGACATGCAATGTCAATTGAAATCGTGAGTTTTTCATCACCACAAGAATGTAAAAGAAAATTTACATCATCCAAGCAGATATTATGTTCAATTTAATTTTTCCTTAACAGTTCTTAAATTGCTTGATTATGACATAATTTGTGTTACGGAAATTTAGGTTAGGTTATTAAATTTTAGTTATGGAACTACGTCAACTTGTGTCACAATCTTAAAGACAATCTTTTTGTTGTAGAACATCTCTTGATAATTGGAACATGAAAGTTAACATGATTCCTTCTTATTATTGTAAAGCAAAAATTATCCTTTGAATTACTATTATTAATGGCAGAAATTTTAAGGAAACATTTTTCACAGAAACATTCTGAATTTTCAGTGTTTAAAGCTATAAGCAAAGTAAATATATAAAAAAATGATTGTATTTAAATGAAAACATGACTATCATCGAAGTTTAAATTACAATGGATTCACCGTTATGAACACAATTTTATTTCATTTAAAAATAGTTTAGTTTTAGATTTTGCAACCAATTTTTTTATTCCATTTTCACATTCGATGAAGAATTGCTTCATATGTCAAGTTATTATTTCATCTATTTTAATTTCTTCTATACTCCTAGTAAAGTGACGCGATAAGAAAATATAATTCAATGATACATCCAGATCATCTGGTAATCACTCATACTCATTTATAGCAGTGTTCGACTGAATAATTTTCTAAAATGTCAATACTTATATATATATGGTCATACTCAGGGAATTTTGTTAGCGAATGCTGTTAACACAATTCGACAAGTTAAATTATCCTTCTATGGCTAATTGTGGTTCTCAGATTTATCCTTTGCTGTGTAGTTAAGGAAATATCGGGAACTTTAAGTTGAGCTTGAAGCCTGTTTGACCAATATAAATATACATTTACATTATTTATGGTCTAGAATATATCTCATGATTTTAATATATTCCACCATTACAATAGTCATTGTATATTGCATTTGGTTATAGATGATGTAATAAAGTTCTATTTTGGCTTCTATTAATGCATTCTAGTTCAATGTTTCTTTTATTTTAGCAGCTTAATTTATTCTAAAAATTGTTTTTGAGGTGAAATCAATTCGAATTCAAAATTCTATTTTACTGGTTTAATATAAGTTTGGCGGAAAAGAACCATTATATTTTCGGTAGATGGCTGTATTATCGATGCCTCATAAAGTATTGATCAAAGAATTTCAGGCTTATGCTCGTTGGAAAGATTACATTTTGCAGTAAAAAATACTTTTTTTTATTTTATTTGATTCATTCATTTGTCAGTTATAGGATGTTAAAAATAACATTCAGCAAAAAGAAAATTCAATACATTTTACAGATTTTCTTTGATCAAGGTGAAAATGCAAGCCAAGCGACTGAAATTGTCCATGGTGTTCATCGCCCCTATACTGTAACAACCGATTTCGTACAATTTTTAAATCGTGGTTCAGGTATTTTTGATGTTAATGATGCACCATGCACAAACACCCCATTGTCAATAAAATCTCAAAAATCATCAAATTTGACCGGCTTGTTAAACAAAAGATAATACTAAAAAGATAAAGATAATACATTTGCATAAAGTGAATCCGAAACAAAATCCTGAAATTTAAGTTAAAATAATGGAGTTCTTTAATTCAAAGTTCTATATTTGGTGCATATTTTTTCTCAAAGTTCCATTTTGGTGGAGTAACATATTTTAATTTAAAATTCAGTTTTGGTGGAGTAATAGATTCTAATTCAAATATTTATTTTTATGGCGTAATCTATTTTTATTCAAAATTCTATTTTCGTGGTGTAATATATCAAAGTACCATTTTGGAAACGTTATATATTCTGATTTTCAGTTTTCTCAGTTGAGGTAATATACTTTATTCAAAGGTTTATTTTCTAATTCAAAGCATAATTTATTTCAGTTCAAATTTATAATTTAAAAGCATATAATGGTTATGTAACAACATTTCATTTGCGATATTTTTTCAGTATATGTTTATTTTACCTAAAATTTCGAACATTTATTCACAAGGATAATAACAACAAAAATGAAATTTTGCTCAATATTTTTAAACTTCTTAGTATTTTAACTTCATTGTTGTATAATTTAGCCTTTAAAAACTCCATTTTTTTAAGCAAATGCTTTCAATACTTAAAATAAAGTTTTAAAAGGTGTGGTTTTAATAAATATTTCGATAAAATATATTGTTATTAACAAGAAATGTTTAAGTAACAAATTATTTGAAGTTTTTCTATAGGTGTGTTTTTACTTTAAGTAAATTTATCTTACATAATTCACATTAGAGGAAAGTGGAAAAATTACTTATTCCATTCAACTTTTTTTAAATGACCTTATTTGCAATTAAAACATATTCTTAACTCATTAAAAATGGTATTAATATTAAAATTAATTATAATGAATTAGATATAGTTATCTTTCGGCGGATGATATTTTGTTCATGCAAAATTATTAATTAGAAATACGTTACTTGATATTGAATGAAAGAATATGTTTTTCTAGAAATATCGATATCTCAGTATTTTAATTAAAGTTATTTATAGTTGTCTTTCTATTTTAGTTTCCATATATTTATATAATTTAACTCTGCCATACATTAATTATATTTATTAACTTTCTAAATCAGTGCAAATGCATGGTAAGACAAAAAAAGACACATCCTTAAAAATTTAACATTTGAGTTTTTATACATATTTTTTAATTCAAATTTTCTAATATAAAGTAAAAATTAACCCTAAATTCGTTCATTAACACAAAATGTAAAATACAGAAAGTAATTCACAGTTTTTCTGCGATTTTTAATGTTATATTAATATATGTATTCTGTAATCACAATAAATACCGTATATGACTGCCTCTTTTCATCTCACATTCGATAAAATTTAAAGAAGGTTTATATTTGAAAAGTGTATATACATATTCGTTGAAATTTTTGTATGTATGGAAACAAATCTTAAGTGTTATCTCAGACAAAACTATATTAAAATATGCTAAAATATTCCTCGTATTTTCTAAATCAAGCCATTTAAGAGCTTTGGCATTGAAGCATGCGATTTCAATCATGCCATACATAATGTTCTTTAACTCTATTTAAGTTCTTTTAAACAGTTTATTTCCTGATCCAGTTTAGCGTCTCAAAAACTACAGGATAACTAAAAATCTGACGAAACTCCATTATTCATAGTAAAAATTTTGATATATTAATCATTGATTTGATCAGACAAAAAATGTGTTCTTCGGCGAGTTCAAATTTAAATAAATTTCCCTAAGTCTATAAAAATAAAAGTAGAAGGTATTTATAAAGGGAATAATAAAAAGGAAATAACATTTTAGCAACTATGACAGTCAAAAAAATGCATCAAGGGCCATTAAACATATATATGTATATGAACATCGTAAACGAGGAAGTATACAAAATTCCATTATTATTAGTTAAATTATTACTTAAATTAAATTTTTTAGCTATATTTATATTTTACATTAACATTAAATGAAATAGATATAATAATAAAAATAAATCAATTAAATAAATAATAATAATTAAAAAAATAATATTAATATAATTTTTATATTTATAAGTATAACATTAATAAAAAAGATTAATAGAACAGATATTTTAACGCTGCAAAGGTAATAAATCCAATTGGTTTTTTATTATTTTTTATTTTGCTTTCTAATTTTTGCCTTGACTTAAGCAGAGAGATTTTATTTTTATATTTTAAAAAAATCTGTAATTGAGATATATGTTTGATATTTTCGCATTAACCTATTTAAGCAATAATCCAGATCTAAATATTACAGGAAAACTTATCTATATCTTAATTTTTCAATAAAATAGTAAAAAAATAATTGATGTAACTATTGCATTTTTAGAGCTAATATAAATGATAAAGTGCCAACACAATTTATTATATTGTTTTTTTTTCGACATATAAAATTAGGGATTATTCAAAACTAATTCTATAAAACCCGAAAACATTTTTTTTTCTTAAAATATTTTTACATGTTACAAAAGTAAATAAAATCAAATATTAGAAATCTAATTTATTTCTTTTTCAGAACATTTTTTCAATAATAACTTATTTTGTAATTCATATCTACTTCATATTTAATGAAAACTAGTTAAAAAAAATTATGTCAAGATATGTTTATGTCACACAAATTAATAAAAAATGCATCTTATTAATTACATGTCATGTTTCTGTTTGATTGCATGTATTGAAGTTTAAAATTAATTTTAAATTTAAATCCATTCAATTGTAACACTTTATCGTAAATATTTATGAGAGAAATTTCTTCTTTATATATATTTACTATAAATTATTTAAGTAATTTTTCAGTAACAGAAAATATAACAATATGGAACGTTGTTTTTGAGAAGATCATTAAATAAATTATCTTTGTGAATAATAAATTTATAAAAATCTTAACTTAGTTAGATTTTATTAGAGAAAACTTTTAAAAAATAGTAAATATTTAATGCGTTATAGCTTTATTTCCTTTTCACTAAAAAACCCACTTCTTTCAAAGCATTTAAAATTTTTAAGACTTTAGGTAGTAAAATTATTACGTTTCGAAAGTACCAATTATTATTTTTTCAAATA
>JAPDSC010124360.1:81208-118453 GCA_026290005.1 Latrodectus geometricus | reverse complement strand
GCATGATGAAAAATTGCATCAACAAATTACAAAACTTAGATATTAATTCGACAAGGAAATAAATAAATTTAAAATGAACAGCCCTTAAGCATCTATTCAGAATGAGCTTAACACAATTTTCAGATTACCAATGATTCTTTGTAAATCTTTAAAAATAATCAAGATATAATCTAGATAGTTGTTTGAAGGATGTTATTTAATCTAACCATAAGAGAATAACTTAGGAGATTTTAGTTTTAATTTCTAACACACACACACACAAAATTCATATTATAAATCTCAATATTTCAATATCCGTTAAGGATAACAATTTCTGAATGAATGAAAGAAATTTAAGGATAATTAATCGAAAAGATAAGTATACAGAAGCATCGATCATATATTTATTTATGATTCACAAAATTTAATAATTAACCGAGGAAAAAACACTTACTCATTACAAATTCATATAGCAGTCATATCACCGAAGAAGACTCGATGTGTACTCACTGACTAGTAAAAAATCAGTCTGAAGGGGCGAAAAAGCGTCCATAACCAAGCTGCAAAAAGCTGACTACGCGGCTTTAAAAAGCAACAGAAAGATGATTGATTGCTGTTTCAGATATAATAATAAAACATTCTCCTCCATTTTGGAGGCTTGTGTTTCGAAACCAGGTGGCAATTTGTTTCGGAGCGAAACTTGACGAAGACGGAATGTTTTAATTTATTTCGGCTCCCTACGCACACACTGTGTACCCAGACAGGAAAAATTATATAATAACACCGTGAAACGACAAGTTCATCGAGAAACTTATTAGATAGTATCTTGGTGAAACGCAAGGTTTTTCAACAGTGTTTCTCAAGAATGAAAATGTTTGTCAGTCCTTATAGGAATTGCAAGATAAAAACTGAGTTTTAGTTTGATGATGTTTTCTTGTTTTTGAATTTTAGATACTTTCTGAGAAATTACATACTTTTCCAACAAATCTTGAAACAGACTACTTTTTTAAATTTAAAACGTTTTTAAAAGCAAATTTTTCAAATTCAACAATAATCTTACCTTTTTAATGCTTTTACTTATTTTCAATTATATTAATCCCAAAACTGTCTATATTTTTAGAATAACACGCCCACATTAATAAAACACATATCGCTTTGAAAAAAATTATTCTTCGTAAAAAGATTTTTCAGCCATTGTCTTGAAAGCATTACAGTACAGGAGATAATTTCAGGAAAGTATTCTTGAATCAATATTGCTTTTTAAAATAACGAATTACTGAATTAATAATACATAAATGGCTTGTGTGTGGGAAATGAATAATAATAGGTTTATTTAAACTTTAAATGACAAGATTTAAACTATTTTAGTTGTTTTGTGCTTCAGACAAAGGCACATTTTATATCGATGATATAATGGATGAACGAGAAAACATACAAAATACATCTAAAGTAAAAAAAAAAAAAAAAAAAACAACCACAAAATATCTACAAAATGTTATTTTTGTCAAAAAATCAAATTAGGAGAAATAGTGGTCTTATAGTCCACGAAACTACTGGTAATCTTAAGAAAAATTTCTAAAAAGAGAGAAAAAATATAATTTAGATTTTAAAAATTTGAAAAAAACCACTCCTTCTGTTGCCAGTATGTTTCTTGGATTTATATATAATTCTAAGGTCTTAAGTTAAAAATAACGTTCAATGAAAAACTTGAAGCAAATCTTATAAATTAATAATTTGAAACAAATGAAAAGAAATTTTAGTATAATAATTTACAAATGGCAATCTTTAATGACATTGAAGTAATTAATGCATGGTAAACATGTATAAGCGTGTATAATTGAAAATGCTTATGAATTGACACATTTTGAGGAAGTATTGGAGTGTTCTCCAGAAATTCAATAAATTATGGTTTAAGATTTATTTTACAATATAGTTAATAGATACTCAAATATCTTTATGTACTAAAGTCTAAGATACTCAAATATCTTTGGACATAAAAAGATATTTTTAGGTAAAAAGACACTCAATCAAACATACCACTTAAAATGTATAATCATTTACAAAAATATCAAAACAAATAAGGATATTACAAACGTTTATCATTCACACTATTGTTAGTAAAGCATAGAAAGCGAAAGGAAAATAATTGGAAAAATCAAATATATTACATCATTTACGGATTACCCTGGCCTTTTATGGAATTAAAATTTATGGAACAACCATTTTATTTCACCTAATTTGCAAAAGAATGAATTTAGATCAACGAATTTGGATAGAAGGTGCACAAAATTGGTATCTATTGATGGCAACAAGCAATTTATATGAGAAAAAAGGCAAAAATGAAATTTACTAGCTGGAATTATCCATTTTTGAAATCAGAATAATCCCAGTTTTATGAGGTAAAATGTCATAGAAACAAAACAGAAATGAGTTTCAATAATTGATAAGTCCAACCCTACCTTGAATTCATTGGTGAATTAGACTATCAGTGTTGCCAATAAAGTTGTCAACTATCGAAATGGGAAGAGAAAACCAGATACGGAGTAAGTTATTTTCCACAGTACCTGCACAGTCACAAAAGCAGCAACCTGTCTATCAAAATGTCTTTTCAGATGTTTTAAGGTATTTTGGTCAAAAGATGGAGCTGATCATTCCATTTGCTCAAAATTAAGACATTTAACATATTATTTATCAATTACAGCTTGATGAGGTCTTGCGTTATCATCCATCATAATTAAATTATTGCCTATTGCACCAAAATATAGGTGGACATATTGATCAAGAATCTCATCCTGATATCTTACCCATCTCCACAAACTAAGATATTAGTCTGATGTCTCAGCCCCTTCATGAAACAAATGCAGGTCAGAATGACCACCAAGTGAGATACTGGGCTAAACTATTATCCCATCACCTTTATGTGTCTGTTTCTTTTTGCAGTGTTGGGTCTTTTCACTGTATGTTTCTCAGTGTACGCATCTTTTATCAATGTTGTATTAAAAAAAGCTGGTGTTTTTTTTCCAGACCAGCACACGCTCTGAATAACTCTCTCGTGTAAGAACCCATTGATGTCCGTAATAAAAGCTCATTTCTATCTATCCAGGAAACGTGTTTTATTACCCAAAATAAATAAGCACTTCTCTGTCATTCAGTGAGGGAGACATGTAGAATTAGTATGCAAACATACCCGCATAGTGAAACACAATGTTAACGAATATTCATCTTGTATCTACAAAATTATACACAACAAGTTGCAACATAGAATTACTACTTTTCTGTCAGGCTGATAAAGCTTTAAAATTGTCTTCCGCAGATATTGTAGCTCGTGGTAGGACTAGAACATGACTTCTCTATAAAAAGGTTCAGTTTGATATTGATTCCAAAGGCGGCAAACCATACTGCAAGACTCAACCATGGCATTCATATATCCGTTCACTTGGCTCACAAACTTAATAAATCTGGCAAACGGTTTGTCTCTGACATTGTTGGACCTCACTGATCATTTTAAGTGAATCTGCTTGCAAATGTTGAAAATATACAACAATTACAAGTGTAAATACGAAAGCCTGATGTCTACATTTTACCTCATTCATATTTACTTGTTCTTTTCATTAAAAAATTGAATAAGTGTTAAAAAAATTAAATTTAAGTTGGGAAAGATTTGTTCCATGCTCTTTCAAAACTAATTTTTCTTTACAGTAAATAATACTTAAAATAATTTTTAGCAAAACATTAAAGAGCTGTTATCATAAGGAAGTAACATTAAAACGGAAAAATTATAGAGAAAACAAAAATCTTTCTCGACAGTAAATAAAAATAAAATAAACTATTGTTCACTAGCTTTTTCATTCGTTCTATGCAAATTTTCCATCTAGAATAGTAAAAAGACACCTAGTTTGTAATAAAATAGACCTAATTATGTAATAAAATAACAACTATAAAACTGAAATGCATGTTTAAGATTCAAATAAATTAAATTTCTTTTTACACGGTTTACTCAAAACTAAGAAGTAGAACAAATGGAAAAATTTTATATTTTATTTTTAAAAAGATTATATTATTCTAGGAAAGTTATCCAAAGTTTAATTTGATTAGTTCTGAAATAAACGAAAGAGCTACATAGTATTTCAAATAATTGTATAGAATGTTTTACATATTTTACACAGCGTATTGAATTGCATTTCGAATACAATAGTAATTAATGTATTTTACTCAGCATAATAAGTTTTCATTTTAAACATTAATTCTAAAATTTAAATTTCGTAAAATGTTCCAGTTGAAGGCGATAAAACTTGGAAAATCTAATAATTTTTGTTCTTGGTTGAATCAGCAAGAAAAATAAGTTTTATCATGCATTAACGATAACCATGTCTAAAAGGTTTTACGATATAAAAGGAAATTTTATCTCCTACCCAATAATAAAGAATATGCGAAATTTATTTTAAAAAAATGAATATGATTCGTTTTAACATAGACTAAATGGTCATATAAGTATTTCGGAATCAAAAGGCTTATAAATAAGGCTGTTTGGCTTAAAGAAAGCATTTTCTGTCGCTAATGATGAAGCTATTGGAAATGTTTATACTATTTTCTGTATCTTATTTAAGCAACATAGATATTTATTCAGACAATAGTTCTGGTCATTTTAAATAACTCGAGGGCTTGCGGTGTCTTGAGAGGAATTTGTTTTGAAGGATATTTTCCACATTATAATAGAATAAATCCTAAATTTTCATACATTTATATCAATTTGGATCACTTTTCTTGCCAAAGATAAAGAAAACGGCTTGGTAATTAAGCGAAAACTAATATCCATGCCAAGCATCCTAATTCATTTTAAATGTAATCGCAAAAATAAATCAGTCTATTTCATGACAATGTATCTTTACTATATCTTCTAAGAGGAGAATCTAATAATATAAATATAATGTGGAACAATGAATGCGAGAATACTTTTTCAAATTAAAGAAAATTAAATGGGATTCGTAAGGAAATCATTTATAATAAATTCGAGACGCAAAAAAAGATGCTTAGGGCTACCTGGTTAACATCGCATTTGCAACAGGTAGTATAGAGCTTACGTTTGCCATCAAATTTAAAGTCACAAAGAAGGCCACTAGCGATACTAGAATATGTAGTATGGTCAGCTCTAAAACCCTTCAAAACATTTATAGTGGACAGCTTCTGTTGACAAAGGCCAGTTACATCCGAGGGTTGAAATTGACTCATCATCATGATGATAGCTGAGAAAAATGGAGTGTTCTTAAACTCCGGACATACATCACTCACTCCTCTCTCGAAAACCATCTTGCATCGATGAAAGCCCAAACAGGACTTAATGTACGTATTGGTAAGGAATCCACTTTAAACCATAGGTCCGACCTAATTAGCAATTGTGCGCAAAAGATTACTGTTTAGCAACAAACAAAAACAATAGTCAAGATTTTTCAGAAACGTATGATAATCATTCAGTGAACTTATTATTCAAAATTTATGTTTCAGAATTAGGAATAAGAAATATTTTATTTCCAATAATTAAATAAAATTTGATTTGTTTTTGAATAAAGTAATTTTAAAAGATGAAATAAACTTTGGTGGAACAAAATAAATTTTAGTGCATTAATTTCGGATGTGAAAATTAAAATAATTTCTATAGGCATTTTAGAAAAATTCAATTAAATCCAAAAATACAATACCTTGGAATGATATATAAACATTTAAATAATTTACTGTTATAGAAATGAGCTTTAATTCTTCAAATTATATATTGTGAATTATTCAACAAAAGTGATAATTATACCAAAATGTCGATTTTTCAGTAGAGTGATTAAGAACTAAAGTTTTGCGTTTTGGTTGATTTTTCTTGATGTTGAAATCGTTTCATATTTTAATAAATATTTCAGTTATTACTTTGATGTCTTTCTTCGTGTTTCAAACATTTAAACTTTTTGTCTTTCTATAAAAATACTACTATATGATGGCTTTCAATTGTACCATGATTTCCACCACTTACTTTAATCAGTAATTTGTGAACTTCTATGCAACATTTTAACCATAATTTTCAGCAATAATTTCAAAATAAAGTCCAGATTTATATTCATCAATCTAAATTCGTCTCTGACCAACTCATTTATATTTTCTGTGATCAATCACTTACTTTCTAAATAAGATTTGTAAATGAACAAATAAAAAGAATGGTTTATTTAAATTAAAATGAGAATGATATTATCTTCATAAATTTTCTATTTAAACAAATTATAATTAAGGAGATATTGTTATTTATTTCAACTAAAGCAATTAATGTTAGTTTATAGAATTTATAACTTCATAAAATAAAATCCATATAATATATGTTTTTCTTATGTTAACACCTTTTCTTACCTGATTTTTTTTCAAATATCACATATTATTTATGATATAATACTAATGTTAATTCTACAATCCAGTTAATTTTATCAATGAATTTAGTCTTTTGTATATAATACTTTATATAATGTTTTCAGTAAAATCATAAAGAATTTTTAACTGTTTCAAAATGACTGTATTTTTATGTCTTTAGATTAAACTATTTATATTGTTTTGATATTTGAAATTATTTAGGGTTTATTTACTTTTTTTAAAAATAACATACAAAACTTTGAAATTATGCATGTTTAAATTTTCATTTTCTTCATGACTAGATTCTAACCTAAGCAAATAGAATGTTTTGTGATTAAAAGAAACTAAAAATAAGTAATTAATCAAAAAACATTTTTTCGATTATAAGTAACTGTTTGCTCAGAATTACTAGCATAGATAGGCTCGTATGTTTTCCTCACAGTTAATTAACTCTAAAGATTGCGTGATCACTTGATATAATTACGTGCACTTTTCACGAATATTTTGTACTGAAGAATAAATTTTTGTAAGAAAAGAATTTACCATTTATATATATATATATATATATCACTTTTAAATAGCTTATGAATTTCTCGTAGTGTGCCTATAAATCATGGGCACGAGAACTCCATTTCCTTCATTTGATTTTGAATTATTGACTGGTATATTACATAAGGAATTTATTTTTTATTTTGCTTTTTTCGGGGTAATTGTTTGAATCAGTTTATAGAAAATGCTGAGAAAACATTGTATTTAAAACTTGTTTTTTCTAAAATTAGTTAAAACATTGTACATTTTGTATAAGAGAGCGTAGAAATATAATTTTAATGCATAATGCTTTTAAGAGAAAATAATCATTTTTATTAGTTTAAGTTATGAAAATGTAATTACTTACCCAAAAGTCATAAATTAACACTGAAAGTCGCAGAATGCTCAAGAAATTAATTAATTTTATTATTTGATGAAGTGTTAATTTCGAAATAAATAACATTTTTAAAGGAATAATACAATCAATACATAAATAACTTTAATTTTTTTAGTAATCAATTGATTCTGAAATAAAAGTATTTATGTTCATGTGTAAAAGATTAATCAAAATGTCTTATTGATAGTACGTAAAATGTATGTTTAAATACTTGAAAACAGTAATCTAAATAAAATTTCTTTATTATAATATATTAATATTTCTTATTCCTTATTATATCTCAAACCAACAAGTAAGGATGGTGAATACAATTGCATTTAATAAAAATAATTATATTTATATCCGTAATTAATTACATTTGTTGTAAAAATAAGTATAAAATAAGTATAAAGTTTAATCATTAAATCCAGTAAATAATAAAATAATATAGTTTAATCATTTGCTCAGAATATTTAAAATACTAATGATGCAAGTCACATTTGTTGTAAAAATAATTATAAAATAAATATAAAGTTTAATCATTAAATCCATTTGCTCAGAATATTTAAAATACTAATGATGCAAGTCACATTTCTTGTACTAATTATATTTTTTAAATGTGAGGTATAAAAAACAATAAATTGAAAATCCAAAAGCAAATTATAGTTGTTTCGTATTATTCAATCTCCTTAGCACAAATGCTGAAACAGTTATATAAATTAAAAAATTAAATTTATTTAATTTGGTTGTCATAAATAAATTTTTAACTTTAAAAAAAAATTATATAACTTTTGAAATTATGCTGCCATTTTAACTTTTTTTCAATAATGTATAATCTACTAATAAATTACTAATAGAATTATTATTAGTAAAATTAATAATAATTAATAAATTATGAATAAAATTTTAAATAATATAATTATATTATTTAAAATTTAATTAATTATATTTTTACAATAATATATAATTATCCGAATAATATATGCTGTTAAAACTGTCAAATATCAGGTTTTTATTTAAAATTGATAAACCAATTTTTTAAGTTTCTTTGTTTTTAATATTATGATGATTTTATAAATTTTATGAATAAGATATGTATTTCAGAATTTGTTTCACGTTAAAAAATTCAAAATTTTAGTCAGTGAGTTCTGTAAAACTATTCTTAGGTGTAAATTCAAATCATTTTTGCTCGTTGAAAACCGTATTATTTCAATTATTGCTGCTGAATTTCAAATAATTTTACTTTAATTCTCTTTTTTGTACTGACAAGAGAACAAAGTAACGTCACATTTAATGAATTTCTTTATTTTTCTCTTTAATTTCAATAGTGAAATTTAATTAAATATTTAAGTAATAGTGACTAAATATATGTACATATTTTAAAGAGTATTATTTCCTAAAACATTATTTCATAGAATTAATGAAAAGGTTGACTAATATTAAAATAATTAAATTCTACACTGTTATATTTCATTTGGATATCAAGTGAAAATAACATCAATATTGATCAGTGTCATTAATGTTTTGAATAAAAGATAAAACTATCATATAGCATATCCATATTATTTCACAATATTTTTAAAACTATTTGATTGATGTTTACTTAATTAAACAAATTCTAAATGCATATTACATTTAAGAAGTAGCTATAAAATGATAAAATCAATGTACTCTTTAATGAAGTAAATTATTTAATTGAATATATGTGTTGTTTTGTGTTGATCGAGAATTTTACTTGCATTGCTCAAAATGAAGATGAGGATTCATGAGACATCAATGTCACCTGTCACAACTCTTATATAATTTTACTCAAGTTTTTAATTTATGTAATCTAAGCTAGAAATTCAGCTTCGTTAAATAATTTAAGTGAATTATTCGTTAATGAGTGGGTAAAGATGGCGCTGTATTAGAAGAGGATCTTTTCAAAGCTAAATGATCAAAAGTGACAACTACATGTTGATTGAAATTCATCTTATGATGAAATTCTTTTTACTATAATTTCCATCTAATAAATGATAAAGTGGCCGAGAAAGTTCTAATGAATAGTACCATATGCTGTCACCCAATTACAACAGTCATTCAGTTAGGATAAATGGAAAGCCAGTTCACTGATTTAATTTACGATTTATCCATTTAGGCTTTATTCTTGAAGACTTCCAAGCGCCCCACGATGAAATATGAAGCTGATTAGTCTTTGCCGAATATACTTAAAATGTCGCACTCAAGAATTTATATTGTATTCGAAAATATATATGGTTATCTTTGAAGTATATCTTCTTTGCGTGTTTTAGTAACTTTAGATTAATATAATTCTTCATCAAATTGCATTAAAATTATGAAAGTCTTGGGATGTATATTATAGTGAAAATTTATCATGAAATATGAAATGATGAAAAATCATTAAAATATCATAATATAAATCAAACTCCATTGCACGCACTAAATTCTATCTCAAATTACTAATTAGAAACTTTAATAAACTTGGAATATGCAATTTGAAGAAGTACAATTTTCACTTCTTCAAATTCTTTCGATATCTTTATATATATATATCGAATATCTTTCGTATTTTTATTATAATGTCACATCATTGTAATAAAAATACGAAAGAGATAAGAAAATCAAAAACAATAAAGTTATAAAATTTAATTAACTTATGAGTATATTCTAAATTTCAAGAAATGTTTTATTATATGTTGCTTACTTTTTAGTTTTATTGATAAAAAGAATTTTTTATGACGATTTCATAAACTTCAAAATGAGCTATCTGTTCTATACGAAATTATCTATTGTTAATTTTTATGCATTAATCTGGCATTTCTAATGAGGACATTTATTAAAATTTAGCTAAGCAGACAATTTTACATCCAATACTCTTCATAAACTCACTTACTGTATCGAACGTTTGGTGACAGCAAATTAACGGGTTATTGATACCTTGGAAAAATTCCATAACCAAGCTTTTTGACTAATCATGGATTTTTGTAATCAAATCACGAGAGTTATCACCAGAGACAAAGGATCAACATTTCAACACTTTTATTTGTAAAATATGCATATTTACACAATATTTATTTAAAATCATCACCTATAATTTGTATACAAACACATTTCCATGTTTATCTGTATAAATAAATATGATCATAATATTATTAGGTTACAGCAATGGCAAATAGTTTTCAAAGACAAAAATTTGGCAAACAATTCAGTAATAGAAATGATTTCAATTTAATAATAGAATTGATTTGACTATCCGGAACCAAAAGTTTTCTTTACTGGAAATACTTTTTTATATTCTGGAATTTTGAAAATTAAGAATGAAAACTTCGGATTTCAATGATCAAATATTTGAAATGTAAACTATTCTAAGCAAAAATATTAACTGTCTTAAAAAACAAAAGCAAGTTTTAGAAAAAATATGAGGTAATAATATGACAATTATTATTTAAATGAAAAATATTATTTCAAAATTTTGCAATTAATACTATATATTTTGTTAATATAATGAAGTAATTCTAATATATTTTGTTTTTATAAAAATTGTTATTAATAGTTATCAAAGTTCATTTATGATGATTAAGTTCAAAGTTCAATTATTGATAATAGTTATCAAAGTTCAGTTACATTTGATCCAGTTTTGAGACTTCTATAAATGTTCTGTCAAGTAGAATGAATAAAATAAAAATTAAATACATTACAAATAAGTGCAAAATAATACCATTTAAATTCTTTGTCATTAATACTTTATTTTACTGTCCACAACTAATTCAACAAATACATATATTTTGAGTTAAATTCAAAAATTACCAAAAATCATGCAGTTTCTACTTCAGTGTGTATAAAATTATCTTATAAAATCTATTGTTTATGAAAATAATCTTATTTGTTTTGCTTTAAATATTTTTGATGTAGATAATATATGTTACTTTTATTGGTTATAATGTATTTTTTAATGTTTATATATTATATATGTAATTAAATTAACATTAGAAACATTTTAGAAAGATGATGGCTCTTTTACAAAATTTATTGAATTAATATTTACTTTGCTTTCTTTTTTTAAAATGGAATCTAGAATATAATTGTTAATTGAATAATTTGTGAGACTATAATCTCATGTGCTCTGACAAATTTAAGTTGTAATGTTACTTTAAAAATATTTAGATAAAAAAAATTGAAATTTCTAAAAACCAAAGTTTAAATTTTAAAGGTTATAAAAGTGTTTATCGTAAATTAATTTAATTGACCTCATATTTAAAAAGATAATATAATATCGATACTCAGATATGAATATTATAATTCATTTTTCGAAAAACTTAAATGTGTAAAATTCGGTTAAATTGCGCTTTAGGTCCCCTACTTCACCAACTCGCGAATTTGAAGCGCTTTTTCCCGCATGCTCATTAATTACTATTTTGTTTTAGCCTTTTCATTGGTCGCTAATTAAGTTTCATTTTGAAATAGCGGTAGAATTTTTGCCATGGCATCGGCGATTTTGAAAACGCGCCATGTAGGGGACCTAAAGCACATTTTCACCGAAAATTCAAGTAAGTCATTCATATAATAGCAATTTTAGCTGCATTTTACAATTTCCAATGTAAAAATCATCTTCAGTCTACTAATTTAATTATTTTCATATTTGAAATGATACCATCTTTCTTTATATTCTTTTGTTATTCATTAAGTTATTTTTGTTTTTATGAATGGTATCAAATCTGTAAAACTGGGAAAAACCTAACATGTATAAGGTTAGTAAAATTGTATTTGCGTTGCAAGAATGTGGTAATTTTATTTTACATTTATGTATCATATTTCAGGCTGTCACTTCCTCGCAGTCATTAAATATCAGTATTCAGAAAGTGAATAGAACTTGTTTAAAAATAGAAAAAATGTAATAATAGTCTCTTACTATATGTGTTTTGCATTTCAGTATTTCCTTCATATCCAAAATTCTTCCTTTGTGAAAAATGTATCTCTCCAAAAAGAAGTGGATTACATTAGGAAACATTATTTTTCTTCTTCAGAAAACCCTTTTCATTCTACGTGTAGAAGGCCTAAAATAAATTAATTCAAATGAGTCATAAAAGTAAAAGAAAAATAAACATTCTCAGTGTTCATTAAATTAAATGAAAACAACTTTTTATCCAGATAAGGGTGATTATAATTTCCTAATGGTAAATTTTTTATAAATATAAAATTGAGGAACTAAATGTTAGAACTTCAATTAATATTGCAGTAAAGGAAATAATGTTTCGTTAGCAAAATGTTTAAATGCTTATCAAAGAAATAAAAAAAAAGCTATCTGCATTCGTGTAATTGCAAATTTAATTCAGAAATGTTTAATATATTCCCATAAAAATGTTCTAATGCATCTGTTGAATTTATTGTTAATGACTCAAATGTTATTTTTAAAAAACAAAATCACAGAATTCTTAGCCATTTAATTTAGAGTATTTTAACATAAGATTATCATATAATATAAATGATATTTAGTTACTTCTTAGAACTTGAAGGCAATTTTAGTCATTAACTTATTCATTTAAGTATTACTTAGATAAAATTTCAAACGATTCCCACAAATAGAGATATATGCTTACATGTGTGTGTTCAGTGGGAATTTTTATAGTTAAAAATGTACCTTACATGCTAATATACTTCTATTCTTTATTAATCTGAAATTGGAAAAACTTCAACAGTCCTAAAATAAAAATCTCTAACAGAGAATGTACTAGAATAGGAAATATAACACCTGTACTTATATGAAGTAAAATATTTCACTCAAAAAGCACTATATAAATTTATTGATTGATTTTAACATACTTAGATAAAGTACTACATGCTCCTGTTGAGAGATAAAGCACTTTTCAATATTTGAAGAAGAACTCATCAAAAGTTAACAATTGAAACTACTCAACAATTATTACATAACCAAAACAAATAAAAATCATGTTACACGCAATATAATATATGCACATAAATATATACACATATATTTAATTAAACAGTAAATTCCAAAAATGCCAAATTCAGTTATTCATATTGCATAGGTGCAGCGAGAATATGCACCAATGAGAGTCCCATTATATGAATATTTTTATTCGTATAACATCATAAATTTCTAGAAAAAAATGAATTTCAAAACATTGTTTATAATATTTGTAAGAATAATAGAATACAAAATATATTTTATAACTTTTAATGTTGTTATAAAATTATACATTATTTAAAAAAATTATCAGGATAAAATTTTAAACTGTGCTGTTTCGCTGATTTATCCTATCCATCATTAAACCAATCTATATAACATATTTTTGATATACAATTATGTTTACTTCTTGTAAACAATATTTTCACCATTTCTGAGAATTATAAAAACAGATTCGGTCTATTCAAACTGCATGATACTCAAATAATATTATTTCTATTTTGTCTTAATTATAGGATAAGAGTCTTTAAAAAAAAACTTCTCGGGTTCAATCACAGCAAGTGTTAAACAATGGAATTAGATATTCCATTTCTAAAACCAAAGAATTACCAATTTTTGACCCTTTGATTTAAAGTGATGACTCCAAAACATAAAATAAGATTTTCCAAACTGACTCTAAATGAGGTATTTACAAATATTTTGCAAAATACAATTCACTAGTTAAGATTTCTGCTATACTTTCATTTCGCATTCAAAGTTGTAAAGTTTTGTTGTCTAATAAGTGTGCAGAGCCCAATGTCAGACTTGCTAACTTAGGTATGAAACTCCAGTTTGTGTTATTTTGTTTTTCAAAATGTTTTTATAATGCGAAATAGCTCTTCCATTTTTTTAATACCAGAAGATGTTTTTTCGTAAAAAAATGTTATATGATGAGCAAGTTATTGTGTATATGAAATTGCTCACAAGATAACCTCTGATTCTCATGGACTTTATGAATATTCAATTTATGAATTATATACCTTTTAATTAAATTATAAACAATTCCTCTAACAAATTAAATCTTTAATTTATAACTCTGATAGTAAATGTGTTAAAATATATAACATATTTTAAAAAATTTCATGCTAAATTTCTAACTCCATGTTATATAATAATTTTTAATTTATTTTATAGACAATAACATGTCTTCATTTTTTATGCCTTTTACATAACACAATTTCAATCATTTTATATTTAAAGAATATTATTAAAATATAAATGTAACTAAAAATAGAAAAAGTCATAATTAAAGAAAATACCCTTTATTTTTATTGGTAGAGCAATTTCTACCTATGATTGTTTAGCATAATATTCTTAAACTGACGAATGAATAATTCAATATATTTTATACATTAACTATTTGAAATTGAACTTTACTTTAAAGGTAGTTAATGCAAGTTGATTATCTCTGTGTGAGTGAATAATATTTTACGTTTATCGTAACATATTAAATTTTAATTTATGATTTAATATTTTGGAAGTTATTGGCATAAACACGTTCTTGAAAGACGAGATATAAAAGCATTATTAGCACCTAAAAATAATCATGGGCTGGTAGCTAAAAATATATTTTTTTTTTTTGGAAAATTTAAATGCATTGTATTACTGTGAAAAATAAATGATAATACTGATGCTTAATTAACTTCTGTTTTGATAAATTGTATTTTCCTATTGAATTAAATTGTAATTTATTGATTTAAAATTTAAACTAACAAACAATGGATTTTAAAACAAATATGTATTTAAGATTTAAAACATTTAAATGCATTTGAAAAGTATATACTTTAATTAAAAAACTTTTTTTAACTTTTTTTTTTTACTTTTTTAGTGAATTAAATATACATGTTTCAATTTTTTCTATGCACCAAATATTTATAATTTTAAGTAATTTTATAAAGTTCAGAAGATTTTCAAGGAAACTGAAAAAACAATTCAAGAACAAATATTTATGCATATAATGAACTCTATTTGATAACACAACATAATATATTTAACGTAATATATAGTTAAATTTTAAATAAGTAAATGCTAATTATTTGATGTATTGTGACAGAAAAATGAAAAAAAATAACTTTTAAATTTATAATTGAATGCAAATAGGTTGCCTGAAAGAATCCACATAACAAATTTATAATTTGTATGGAACTATAGTTTTTTTTTTAATTTTAAACAGAAATTAATTTGGGAAATAATAAGAAACATAGATAAAAACAATTTCATAAAATTCAGTAAAAAATTTTAATTGTAAATTTTTCTTAATAAAGTTATCAATAAATTAGATATATTTGTAACACAATTTTATTGAAGACAAAAGTAATATAATTATGTGTTACATTCTAATAAATCTAAGTTTAATTTATCAAATTATACTTTTATAAATATTTTTACTTTACAATTTCATAACAAGGGTATTTAAAATTAATTTATTTCTTATTTTACATAATCCCTCATATTTAATAAGTAACTTTAACAAAGCTACATTGATCTTAATAAAAGGAATATAAAAGAAATACCTGTTTAAACATCACATAGAAAAGTTCATAAATTATTATGTTAAAAATATAATTACAATATCAGATGTTCTATAACCGAAACATGTTTTTTTGATAAATATATTAAGAAACATATTTGTTTAAGCAATATTAATAATTGGTCAATATTTGACGAATAATTTATTTTATGAGAAAATAAATTACTGCCAATCATGAGAAATTGTTATGCAAGAACAGTATGAGGAATTGAAAGTTAAATACCAATACATTTTTTTGTATGTTGCAAAGCAATAGGCATTAAAAAATCAAGATCTTCAGAACATTCAAAGAAATCTCAAATGTAAGTAAATAAACTATTGAATACTTACAAATTATATATTTAGTCATTTTATTTGATCAAGCATTTAGATTTAGTTTAATTTAAGTTTCAACGAACAACTGAATTAAAAATATTTTGATAAACTTAAGATAGAAGTAGTTAAATAATTTATTTTATTTATTTTAAGTAATGCACTGTCAAAAATGAATAATTACCGGAATTTAATATACACACTTAATTCAGTAAATCCCGGAGTTTTCAATTAAGCAAGTTTCCTTGTGAAAACATTTTCAACGTTGTAAACATCAAATTAGCATTTGATAATTAATCTGTAATAAACGTTCATTAACGGCAATATTAATCTAAAATCCCCTGCAAGATTCAATTGATTTCTCATCCTCCTATTTCAAGCTTCTAAATGAAACACGAGTTTGTTGCTATGTCAACAGGAAATGTGCTGTGAACTAAATTAGCAAACGGACCATTACTTTGCACAATATGTCGCCGTTTGAGAGATATTTTTTAATCTAAAGCAAAGCAGCGAGGGAACAGTAGCAGCTGCTGACACTGCTTCAAAATTTGAAATTAGAAAGCACAGCAGTTAATTCTGTATGTAAATGTGAGACAGCTGCTTCAATGGTTTGAATAAGTTAATTAAATAAACTAGTTTGTTTTCTTTCACAAGAGCATGGGGAAACAAAGAAATCTGATTAATTTTTTTGGGATTACCGTAAGAAAGAAAACTTTTCTTAGTTTCATTGTAATCTTCTGTTCTGTCACTTTAAGATACTTTATTTAATTATTTTTTACGTTCTGCAAAATTATTTCTGAATTCGTAGGATGATTTAATTTACAGACACATTTTTAAGAATATTTCAAGTAAATTATACTTTAAATTTAAGTATCAAATTTTTAAAAATATTATCATTTAACATTAAAAACAAATTGTAAGTAAAGTATTTGTTAAATATGTTGTTGTTTTTCACCCTGGTGCAGGAAAGCCCACACCAGTTCCAGAAGATCTGGTATAGGGTAGTATGCAGCTTCTTTTTTGGAGGGGAACCACTAGGGCAGAAGAGTGACTTGACCTATGAACACACATGCAATATGTATCCGTTTATATATATAGGGTAGGCAACCATTTATACAAATAAAGGACAAAGACAGATTAGAGAGAGAAAGAAAGTACATCCTTGCCCGAACCGGGATACGAACCCAGGCTTCCCCATCCGCAGTCAGACATGTTAACCACTAGACAGAATAGGCGGCATTAGTTGAATATTCTTTAAATAAATTAAAAGTTATTTCTTGTAATGTTTAAAAGAAGTTATTTTTTTAATTTATAATTAGAATAATATTTTTTTAATATATTTACTCACTTACTTTGATATTCATTGCTTTTGACAAAAAATTGTTCATGGAAAATTTCGAAACTTTGATAAAAGTTTTAAAATTTGAAATTAGAAATTTGAGATAAGAAGTTCGTTATATTGAAATATCAAAAGTTAGTATTTTATGCAGTCCATGTTGGATTTTATCAAAGGAATGATAGTACTTTACAAAATCTTAAGTAATCTATATATGATTATTTATTATAAAAATATTTACATTTTCACAATTTAAGGTAATATAACTCCTGAAATAAGAAGTTCAATATGAGGAAACGTATATTAAATTTTCAAATTTATATGCTTTAGATATCTGTTCACAATAATAAATTCTTTCGTATATTGTATTATATGGACAATCATTATTTTTTCACATGAAAAAACAGTTTTGAACTTTTCTTACAAATATGCATTTGTTAAGGAATATTTTACTAAATATTTAATATCGGTTTCTCTTTTTCGTTTATAGAATATATTAGAAGAAAAAGTTAAAAACTATAACATTAAGAAAAATTGGGGTTTTGATTACAAAGAAATAATTATATGTACATGCGTATTTAAAATCAACTGTGTAAAACTAATTTCAAATTCAATGGATTTTTATCAACAAAATATTCTTATCTACTCGTTTAGTTTATAGCTTTTACTGTTTATGCTTTCATGGAATATGGAATTTTATTTTGATTCTTATATAAATATACATATATTTTTGTGCAATAACTTCCTTACTTCATTTTCGAATTTGTGTTTTATAATAGCTCAAGAATAAAATTTTTGTTTCTTTGATAGCATGAATATAATTGGAAAATATTTGTAATTGGAAATTTAGACTTCATGTTGAATCCATGTTGTAAGAGATTCGATTTACAATCTCTCTGAATTAGATACATTTGTTATTGAGAAAAAAAAAAGATTGAAGATGAAAGGAATTTTTTTAAAATCATAGTTTTTAGCTCATGAATTGATGTCGAAACACATAATTTGGCATGACCAATGCTTTGTTTTATTAAATACGTATAAAATATTTACTAAGAAGCTGCAGTTTATATATATATACACATGTTTTTATAAATAATTTAGATGCTGTATGCATATATGTATATAATATTAGTCAATATGTATTATTGATTGGAATTTTTACTATGTAATAGCTCAAAAACTCTGAAATAAAGAAAAAATTGTTACAAAGCTAAACAATTTTTCATAAGCGCTTGCCAGGAATCTTGTATTTGCATGAAAGAAAACCTAAAAACATTGAAGTATCCATTCAGACAAGTATATGCTGAATCTATGGACAACTGTTTGCAATATCCAATTGCAATTGTCAAATAATAGCCAAAATCTAGTGGGACGTACTTTTCCAATGATCGTGTTTCTTCCACTAAGCATCATGTGCTTAACTTCTATGGTGTTTCGATTTTCAGTTTTACAAGGATTAACACTTAACAAAGTTCTTAAAAACTTTGAATAAAAATCTGTACGCATTGAAATAAATAATATTGAGATATTTAAATAATTTAGATTAATCCATGGCTTTTTGTTCTCAAAAATTATATGAGTCATCCATCCATGATATAAAGTTGCTCATAGAAAACAGAAATTTTCTTGTAAGAAATTAATAATAACAAATATGAAAAATGACAAAAATAAATTCTGAAGTCCTTGAATTTGAAATGTATATTAAACAAATATGTATACAAGAGATGAATATTTCTGTATAAATGTCCCAAAATTGTATTAATGAATCTTATTTCAATTTATTTCTTTTTTAATATTCTGCCATTTTATATTTCTAAGAGTAATCTCAGATGAAAAATGAAGAATGGAAAATTACTATCTATTAACTATGAACTGACAGGTTATGTATCTAGCATTAAATTAAATAAAGTTATTTTATGATCCTGTCTTACTCTTCATTAACATTTCAGCTTCGAGCGACAATAATTTAACACGTTCAAAATTTTCAATTCCATTTTTTCTTCCATCACGTTTTTCTTCCGTTAAAGTTTTCTCTCAAAGTGTTCACTTCTCAAAGCAAACTCATTACTTTAAATCAGACAGTTGAAATAATTCTAATTAAGAATTTAGATTAATACATTCCTGCAATTTCGAAACCTTCGAACAAGTGAAGGAATACTAATTCAGAAATGAAAAAAGAGTTTCTTGTAATGAAATGGCTTACATTCATTCTCAGACTATTTCCTCTAGGGAGAACGAAATGGGATGTTTGATACTTTCAACATAATTCGTGAAAAAAAAATTCCTTCCAAAAATGAAGCACGTCCAGATGAACTTGAATAAAAATGATTTGTTATTACAAAAGTTTTTAAATCTTGTTATAAAATTTAAATTTATTTTCCGATGAATATTAAAACTGTAAAAAATGTTTGTTATTAGTATATAAATGCACACTTATGAAAGTTTGAATTTCATATTAAAGATTAATGTATTAAAATCATTTTGTATATTAAATGAAATTGGGTTAGGTATTTCCATTACTACTCAGTCTAACCATAAAATATAAAAAAAAAGAATAGAATTATTATACCTATGAATTAAAATGATATAATATTTCAATATTTCTTTTTATAAATTAAAGCTATTTTTATTCTTTTATGAAAGGATACTCCCTCAATCCAATGAAAATTGAATGTATTGTTGCTTTAAAATTTTTATAAAATAAATAAAAAGAACTCAAAAATAAATTTAAAATTTATTCTTTGATTTTGAAGAATCTGAAGGAAATTATGGAAATTTTAACATAAATGTTACATTTTATGAAAGATAAATGTTTTGAATATTTGTGTGTGAAAATATTGTACTATCAACACAAGTTTAAAAGAACATTTGTATAATCAATTGTTTTTACAAATTGTAAACTTTTGAGACTATATTTCATCCCAGATCTAAATAATGTGTGCCTTCAATATTGATTTTGGTTATGTTAGTTAAATACCTTACAATTTTAAAACACATTAAATTTTTTATATGTTTTTACAGATACTGATATAATTAACTCATTTATAAGAATTAAAATTTTTTCATTAATATGATTTTTTTTACAAAAACAAAACATTTTCTATAAACAGAAAATTTTATATATTTAAATATAGATTTAACGTTTAATAGCTCAGTTATGTTATTATTTTTTATTTTTCTTCTCATTTTTAAATTGAATCTTATTTATCATTAACTTACATATAACCACAATATTTATATATACAATAATTAACTTTAAAAGTACATTACGAATAATATATATGTGTTATATGCTAATATTAATAATTATAAGTAACTAATATTAATAATATAAGTAATTAATAGTATAGAGGATACAATGCAAAAATTTTGAATGGAATTTATATCCTGCAGATTTAAACCGAACTAATTTCTTTAACTAATTTTAAAAATATTTTCAAATGAAAAAACTACCTAATTTTAAATGAAAAAGGCTAATTTCTTTAAATTTAGGTAACTGATGAAAAAGTGTTATTTGATATATGATTATTTGATCTGTAACTAAAGTATTATTTTATTTTTTTTATATTTAAAACATATAATTTTGCAATTTTAAATATCAATCATTAAGAAAACTTTTTATTTGTTCAACTCAATTATGATACTTATATAATTGAAAATATTGAAAATAATGTTACATTGAAGATCCAATATTTTCGAAATTTTTGACTGAATTATGATTTTAAATATTTTAATTCAAGTTAAATTTCATTTTAAACAATGAAAATTTTACTTTTTATAAAGATAAATATTTCACATTGAAAAAATGTTTGTTTTCGCAGCTTCGTAAATTTAATAATGCAAATTTTATGGAATTAAGATTACTTTTTGGCACATTTAACGTTGAAAGAGTCGTAAAACTTATTTTCAATTTATAATAGATAATCTAGCTACAAAATTTAATTATTCAGAAAATGTGAAAAGCTGTAACTATAATTTAAATATTTTTACTTAGTATTAATTTTATTTTAAATATTTATTTATTATATGCTTAGAATAAATATTATAAATTATCAATGTATCATTTAAGAATATTGTCGTAGTTTAAATACTGTACTCATGCCATAGCTAATCATTCAGAATCCCAAGACCAAGAATGTCAACTATGTATGCAATGAGAACTCTAAACCCAAATTTAAATCAAAGCTCAAACTGCTAAACATTGATAGAGAATATTGCCTTACTTGAAATTAGGAAGATCAAAAAATCATTATTAAGATTTACATTTCCTTCTAATTGCTAATACATCGAGATAAAACTGTTTTGAAAGTCTTCTTGAAGATTCTCTGATAAACTGCCTGCATACTTAGCCTAATGTATATTTATTTACGGTTGCCTCATGTCAGGCTAAGTATTCTATAATTAGTGACCAGATATGTTAGATAGAGAGTAAGATTTGTGTACAGTCAGAACTGACTAATAACACAATATTATAGTTTAAGTGTAAGCTCGAGCGTTGTGTGTAGCTTATTTTTTCCCTATCATTATTCTATTGAAATATTATCTTAAGTATTCCACGGAAGTGAAGAAGAATGGCAGATGTAAGACCTCCTATATATTGCTTTGGCTATGTAATGTATTGATAGCGCATTTTATTCAAAAGCTTAATAAAAGCCCAATAACACTCCACGCTGTAACACCGCGTATAGAAACAATATGACGCCACATATCCCAACAAAAGAGGGATACTTCATAATGTCTTCTAACACATATTATATAACACATGGTACAGCATATTTTTTCGTGCAGAAACATAATTAATTCAAAATATTTCATCCCAATCGAATATAATATTTGGTCCAATCTTAAAGTTACCATTCTCCCTTATAGGCTTAATGGAGCCTATAAGGTTTAATAACAAATATGTTTTGGAACGAAATAAGTAATCCAATAGATGTACAGCAAATGGTAAGAAACAATTCATGCTAAAAATGCTGATATGAAACTGCAAAGCATTTTTATTATGTCCTAGCCAATTATTATGTCCGTCTTCCTATAAACTATTGTAATGAGGCTGATGAAATCGATTATGTTGGACTTCAGTGCATGCATTAAATTCATACATTCATGACGGTGACTTTGTAATGTTAGATGCGATGAATAGTTTTTATCAATCTCTGTATGGAATAGTTTGCCATTATGAATATCTTCGATGTGAATATAGGGTATTTGCTTACAAAGAAGGGATGTTCTAAGTATAAAAATATTCGCACAGAATATGCTCGAAAAATGTTCGAAAATCTAAACAATGTCCACAGATGTGCATATACAAAAATTTACACTCATTTTATCTTCCTTATAAGGGTTTTTTGCTGTCTTTTTATAAAATATATAATTAAGTTTTAATTAGTAACCATCTGTGTAGTTAGTTGTCTGGCACATTTCATTCACTTAGAATTTTTTCATGATAGTCTTGCATTTTAGATAACCAACTTTGTATAAAAGCATGCATGTTTTTAAAAGTTTTACACTCATAAGTTTTAACATATATAAGTTTTAACGTATATAAGTTTTAACACAATTATATATATAAATGGATAGATTTATATAAATATGTAAATTAATATCTATATAAAGACTATAGATTTGTACCTAATATTTGTAGCTTATACACTTCAGAAACATATTATAACAAAAGTTCACATTACAGATTATCAACAATAGTTTTCCTCTTATATCATGAATCTTCAATCAAGCATACCTACGCTTCTTGTGGATGTCTAATGCAGATACTTTTAAAAACTATAAAAGACTGACGGAAAATGGCACAAAATTTTAATATTCTTAATTAATTATTCTTAATATCTTAATCTTAATCCATTTTGCAATTTTCTATAATGATTACCATAATATGTGAACTAAAATTTAATGTAAGATATTGCCATCATTATTTTAAAATACAAATGACATTTTAATTCAAAAAAATATAAAATGAGGTTATAAAATAAAATGGAAATTCAGCTTCTTTCTTCCAATAAAATTTTATTCAACCATTACTTAAGTATTATTTTTTTCACCTTATATTCCAAGTTTGTTACGTAAGAGAATTTTAAGGAAACCTCTAGAATTAATGGAAAAGTGTTTTGTTCAGTTTCAGTTTTCTTCAAAACGAACAAATGTTTGATTGCGGAATCCTTAGCATTTAATAATTGATCCGTTTTCTAACAAGAAAGTTCTTTTCAGATAGATTCCAAATCGAAACGCTAATTGCTGTTTCGGGGAAAAGTCTGAATTTTAAAATACACTTGATCATTTACAACGATTAGTGCAACCGAAAATTCGAAAGTTAGAAAACGTGAGCGCCATTCATCACTATCAAAGGAATTGCTTTTATTAATTAAAAGAAAAGAAGTGCTGAAAATATTTAAATCTCCTTCGATTTAATGAGTAGTTAAATGATTTGATAAAGGGACTTTTCAGCGATTGTCAATTATTTCTTTAATTCAATTAATTTATATGCTTAAAGTTGTAAATAAGGAAAGTTTAAAATATTTTGCAAAATTGAGTTTTTAAATAAGCTAATTAATATTAAAAGGTTAGAAATATATATTGAAATGAAACAATTTTCTATATACTGCATATCATATTTTTTTAAAATAATCAATTGTAAAAAGAAATTTTATTTGAGTGAATAAATTCAACGATAACTAATCAATAATATATAAAATATATATAATATTCCTATTCTTAATCCTTTTACTTCATATTTACCTACTTTAAATTTGCATTCTTTGCAGCATAATAAATTTTTTTGATCAGGTAATGCAGTCTTGTGCTACATGTAAGGAATTTTTAAATATAATTGACCATTTAAGATTCTACGTGATAATAATATAATTTAAGGCAATTTTATTACAAAAAACTGAAGAGATTAAGTTCAAAAATGGATAAAAGTTTGGTGTGAAATTTTTTTTTTTTTGAAGTTTGTGAAGTTTTTATTGTTGTTGTCGTGTGCCAACCAGGCTGGCAATGTTGGGAGCGCTGCTCCACTTTTCCAACTGAACCATATTTGGTGTGGAGTCCGACTTCCTCAGTACACACATGCCACAGATACCCGTTTATAGGGTAGGAAACCATTCACACCTAAAGAAAGGACAAAGACAAGAAAGAGAGAGAGTACATCCATGTCCGAAACAGGATTCGAACCCAGGTCCCACCCATCTATAGTCAGGTACGCTAACCACTAGACAGGTTGGGTGGCAAGGTTTTTATTATTATCTTTGAATATAAGTCTAATATTAATTTTTGAACTACACGAATAACTAACTATAAGATAACATGAAAATATAGTGTGATTAATATATCATCTATCTAAAAATGTTTTTAATTCTAAATCAATCATTAACATGTTTCAATCTTTTATTAGCATACATTGTTTCGATATAATTAATTTAAGGTTTTCCCCAATATAGTAAAATAAATAAACTAATTTAAACATATACATGATTGGTTTACCTGTAGTAAAATACTTGTATTATTACTTGAATTAAAGGTGAGTTTTTCATATGCACATGTTATAACTGCATTTTAACAAAACTTTTTTTAAAACTTCGCTATTTAATTTGAACAACGATTTGGTATTATAATCATATCAATTTCTTTGTTTTTCTATAGGTGTGTAAAATTATCTGAGCTCATTTATAAACTGCAAAAATTTAAATTATAATGTATAAATTCACATAAGATATAAAAAAAGAATTTCCATAATGTACAAAAAGAATATTCACTGTCATGTATAAATAATTATTAACTGTTAATCATCGATGTAAGGAGAAATTATTCCAATACATGTCAATTATATAAAAAAATTTCCTTTACAAACTAAATTACAAATTGATGAAACTTGAAACTGTAAAGTAAAATTTAGCACCTTTTATCTGAATGTATATTTGAAAACAAATGCAGGTTTCATATTTATATACATTAAGTTTTTCCATTACCATCTTCCCCATAGTGCTTTCGTACATTTGGTTTGGCGAATCGACTAACTTAACCATAATGAAGATAGTAAAGACGAAACATAAACAAACAGAAATTGTTTCTACTTAGAAAATTTGCAGTAAAAAAAGAAAATGCTACAATATTTTAAGAAAAATTTTTTAGTATTTATGTTCCTATTCTTTCTTCAGAATGGTAATGGATACTTTTTGATAATTTCGATTTGAGATAAGCGATATAGAAAAAATACCTGAAAACATTAGGGTAGGGATGACATTGGAAAAAAGGAATGTTTCTTAACCAGACTACTTGACGACAATTGCCAGCAAATTTACATTTTATCAGACACGAATGAATATTTAAGGAACGTTAAGAGAAACCACCAAAGGTTTCAAGTATTATTCCCGTAATGACCTTTCAAAAGAGATTGTCTGGCGCTATCAACTTTTTTATGCACCATTTTATATTCTTATGAAACTATTGTTTGTTACCTAAGATTGAATTGCATCAAAAGTATTCCCGTTCTTGCAACGCACGTGACATGTAGAATATGATCATTTCTAAGACAGACTTCCAAATGAGTTTTGGTGACGTTCCATTGCATTTATAGCAAAAAATGCATTGGTTCTTGGAAAGATTATTTTAAATAAATGTATGTATAGATTATAAGTAAATATAAATGAAAACAAGAATGACCAAAATAAAACTATCTAACATCAGTCTAGGAAGTTAAGTTTAAACTACAAAATTGTGACTGAGTTTAAAATTACTTTTGAATATGCACTTTTTATGTGACTGAGAAAGACATGTAATTATCGTTATCATAGCACAAACATAAAACATATGATCCCGCGATGTCCAAAAAACTAAGTCCTTCACTCATCGATTGGGTAGTTGAGTTTTATATTTTTTAGTGATAAGGTTATCGTTGTACATATTTTCCTTGAATATATATGAAATTATCTTAATTTTCCAACGTTTGTATGAAACACAAAAACATTATAATTATTAACAAATAAAGTTTCTAAAAAATTAAATTTATTATTTATTTCCAATGCTATTTCTTTGTAATATAAATAGTGACTGATAATCCATAAAAATAAATAATAAAATAAAGAATCAGCTTTTCATTTTATATTGATTAAACTATGAGGTACAAATTAATATTTTCATATTTGTACTCGATGTGCTTCAATTTGTTTTTAAATTAATTTGCTGACTTATTTATATTTTCACTAATGCTTCTTTTGAAATTACTCATTTAATATTACTATTACCAAAATGTTCAATATCCATTTTTTTAATTTTATGTACAATGATAACTCATAAATAGTGTATTTTTTTCAACACTCAAAAAGTACAAAATATGTTATTAATCAATTTATAATAATATTAAGAGAAAATTAATTTGCTTATGTAACTATATGTAGCTTATGTTCTATAGATAATGTAGCTATATTTAAAAATATGCATTATAAATATATATTATAAAGTTTCTTTTAAGCATTTAATATAATTCCATAAATTCAAAAAGGCTAAGTTATTTCACCTCAAATGTCGTATAATTATTTAAATGCATAAAAAATTCGGATTTTTCCTGCAATGTCCTTTATAAATTATTTTAATATAAATCTTTGAAACGTGTGTTAAAACTTAGATTATACTTAAATATTGTATTTATTTATTCTAATTAATATTAAAACTAGGCCATTTCTCAGAAAAATTACTTTCAAATTCAAAATAATTTTACATTATTAGAATTTCATACTAGTTTACGTTTTAAGATGTTTTATAACTGAACTGATTTAATGTCTCCTAATTAAATTAAAATAATATTAATAGTCATAAAAAAGCAAACACATATTAATAAGCAAATAATTTATATTTAATAAAGGTTATATCATTAGTTTTTAGCTACAACTCAGAAAAAATTCAATCATTTGTTAAGTAATAACATAATCACATAATATGACATTTCTTCCGATAAGAAATTTGGAGATGAATCTTTTAAAATTTTAATAAAATAATTGAAATTATTTTTTTAATAAGACTCAGTTGGATAATGGTACTTATATTAACATATCATAATGATAATGTTGGTAATGAACATAATATTATAGGAATATCATATAGCTGAATCATATAATGGTTACACTATGGTAAATCATTTAATGGTAATATTATCAAGGTGATCATAATTAGTATAGTTGCATCAATTTTCGTTATTGAAAATGTATCGTTATTGAGCATTGTACAATAAATAAAAGAATCAAAATAATTACTACTGACATTTGAAATCTTCTCTTAACATTTCCCAAGTCCTTGAAATGTATTAAGAGTAAGGGTGTTTAAAAGATTCTTTTAAAAGTAAAGAGAAGTATATGCTAACTGAAATCAGGTGTCTATTGGATTCATTAACATTTTACATAGACTTATTAGTTTTCAATTTAATGTTACCTGTGGTAAAATAAACTTTTCTCTAACAGGGTTTTAAAATGAACAATAAATATTGAATATTATTCACGCAGAATGCAAATATATTTCAAAATTTTACATCATAGTTCTAGATTTTATAAAATAATGCGAAAGACATTATTTGTTTATCTTTTAAGAGCAAACTAAAATGACTTAGTTTTTTTCTAAAATGAATTACCAAATTGTAATTTACTTTTCAAGGACTTACTAGTAACCTATAAATTATTAGAATGATTCTAAGATATTAAATTTTTCATTTTTTATATCCAAATTTAATTACAAGATTTTTCCAAAAGATTAACTGGAAATATCTTGAAAATAAAATTTGATTCTTTTGTAGCAAAGCTTTGACAGATAGCTTAGAATTTTAAATTTTGTTGACCAATATAAAATTTCTATTTTAGGGATGAAATGATGTGATTTATTTACACCAAGTAAGGAACTATTTACCGTGCAGTATAGTAAAGCATTAACCTGCTTGTATCAATTAATTTTAAAAAAAATTATATTGATATCCAACCGATCATTCAGTAATCCATCTTCTTCGTTTCATTAAAAATAAAATACCACTGACCACCCGCTGACAGTAGTACTTTAAGAAGGAAATGCAATTCGCAACTGGCGTTAAAGAGGCAATTTTTCATCAGGGGACCTAAATTCGAACTCGAAGTGCAAGTCACGCCTCGACACTACATCAAGCCGGCCACTGCGATAGGAATTACGTGATTCCCCTTTCATCACCGGGTCTTGCAATTTGAAACCTCTTCAATCTTGATCGCTCGTTGACGGTTTCGAACCTTTCGAAATTGAGTTTCGTTTCTTAGTTTACTTAGAGTAATGGGGGAAAGGGAGAACGTCAGAAATGTGTTAGATATTTTTAAATTAATATAAGAGATGCATTGCATAAAATGCTTCAGAAATGTTTTAAATTTGTTGGATTTTAGTGCACAATTATTTGTATAGTATTGTGTTTTACATACAATGTAAATAAACAAGGTAGAGTATATTTTTTGTAACATACATTTTTCTTCGCTCTATTATTTTGATGTAAAAAATTAAAAAATATAAAGATTACTCAAGCTCCTCTCAGGAAATTTAATAATTAAAAATAAATATCAAATAATGATTTTACGTGATTTTATTTATTTGTTTTTCACAGATCATGATTGAATCTTGAAAATAAGCCAGTTTTAATCCCTTATGAAATGAAGTTTAAGGTAATTATTTTTTTCAGATGAATATTAAATTAAATTTAAATTGCTAAAAGTACATAGCTCAGTTCAGCTGTCAGAATGTTTGAAAATTTCATTTCAAAAGTAGTTTTACGTCTTTCTTAGTCCAAAATATTTTTAATATCGATGAATAGTCAGATGTATATATATGCATTCATATCCTGTTCTGTCCTGAAATAAATTTAATTTTTAAATTTTTTAGTTTTATAGATCACTGTATGTGTCAGGGATTAATTATTTAGTTGTAATTAAACAATAACTATTAACTTTTGACATTAACAATCTGCTCCATTGTTATACTAGATTCAGCCAAAAAAATTAAATTAAATGTAAAATTGTATTTAAATGTTATCTATTACACTGAAGATGTCGTTATTAAACATTAAACTGAGTATTATGAAAGAAGACTTTACATGCTGAAGTATTCACTTTTTTAAATCTATTAAAGATATATTTAATATAAGATCTTTAATAAAATACCAAGCAACTTTCAAAACAATTACCCTACTTAACGGAACTCCCTTTGCGTATATATTTTGAAGGAATATGCAAATAATTATTACTTGTTTTTGAGTTTGAATTTATAAATTTTGTGAATATTTATTCAGCGCATGTATTTATAGAGCGATTCTTAATCATATAATCAAATTTTCTATTATATTTTGAATAACTAAAATCAATTGTAATTTATCTCAAATAATTTACTCTTATTATGACAATATATCAATATTTGTAAAATATTCTGGTTGAAAAGGCATATTTGAATGATAAAATAAATGGGAATCAGATGGCTTGCAATAATACGGCTATTTGGTTATACTTTCAAGAATAAATCAACAATTTCTGATGTCTTAAGGGTTTCAAAAATATGTCAAATACCCTAAGAAAGAAAAAAAAAGAGTAGAATTATTTTTGGAATAGTTGTTTTAAGATAATTTCACAGCTATCAAATTTTAATTACATGCTTTACAAAATCAACTCTTGATGATGATTGAGAAATTAAAGCGTGCATGTTGCTTTTATCTTTAAGCTGTTCACCTAACATGTTTTTGAATCTACTTTAAAATTTTTACTGGAAATTTAAAAAAAAAAAAATATGTTTGGAATTTTCTTTAAAAAATAAAATACGATAAATTGTAAGAAACATTTTAAAATATAACCATTTTTTAAAAATATTTGATCTAATACATTTCTGTGTAATGGTTTCATTAATGTTATTTTTTGAAGTGTGCTTAAAAAAATCGATAAGATAGATCCTTAATTTGCATTTGTAATCTTCATGCATGTAAGTAATGCAAATGATGATAAGTATCCATATATCATATTTATATGAAAGTACTTTTTTCATGAATGTATAGTTCGTGTAAAATGCTTGGATTGGAAGCACTGAATACTTATTTCACAATTACTTACTTCTTGATGTGCCTCCAATATCAGCAGTTCCATCTGTATGCATAAATATATAATGCATCCCCGCAAGAGAAAAAAAAAAGGAAATGGATATGTCTATCATAAATATTTATGGTACTTATGTTTTTAAATATGGTGACAAAACTCTTACTTTCCAAATAACTTTAAGAAGCAACGTACGATACTATAAATCCTAGTAAATTATCATAAGAATAAAATAATTGTGTTCACACTAAAATTACTACTGATCCATCAACCGTTTCCTCATTTCTAAATCTAATAACGACTGGGGCACGTAAAATCTGTCGGGTCGCAATGTCCTCCATGTTCTCATTACCAATAAATACCTCTGGGGGTGTTTGGAACCAGGCTTTGGATTTTCACTGGTTTCAATCTCTAAATTGGAAAATTCAGATAGTGCTGCCATCTCTGAGCCAAAATTCGTACTTCCACCTTCGTTTGAGGGTGCTCTATTGAAAAACGGAAGACGCTCCCTCTCTGACTTCATTCGCCTAGTCTCTGACGGGTGGGCTTGGCGTTGCCAGGTGTCATGAAAAACAACAACATTTCTAGATAATAATTTTTAAAATTAATATTTTATATAATATTTGCAAATTATGAATTTCATTTAAAATATTGTAGATACATAAAATCTCTGCGTTTTAATTATGATGTTTCAATATAGATCAAAATGAATTTTGTCGTGCAAGTATTTACTAACATACAAGCTTATTGTTAGAAATACAAGTATTTAATTTACATTGCAAACCATCTAAGAGGCATGACTGGATATTCTGATATGGATACTTGTAATTTAAATATAATAAGACCCAGCACAGTTAAGTTAAAGCTCAAATGATGTTAGTAACCACATACTGATAAAATAATTTTACTAACTTTGACAGTACACCTTTACATCTAATGAGCTGAGTTTTATTTAAATGTAGTTGCAAATGAAAGAATATTATTCCAAGAAAAAACATTTAAAAATCATATCCATACTAAGAATATTTTTGAAAGTTTTTTTTAATTAAATTTAAACACTTGAATTGATGTGAATTTTACTCAATCCTCACATTATATGCATACAATTTATGTAAATATGAAAAATGTGAATCGTTTTTAAAATCATGATATTGAAGGTGACAAAAATAGTCTTAATACCTATTGTATTATAAAATATATGAATTAAATAATTCCTTAACAGTTTAATAATTGTTTATTAATAATAAATATTTTATTAAGTAATTGTTATCTATCAAATAGAATTTTTTAATTATTTTTACTTCTTTAAAAATATCGTAAGAATTGTTTTTCATGAGAATAACAATAAAGAAAAAGAACTGCTTTAGCATTTGACTAATTTTTACACTAAATTTATATATTATAATGTGAATTCAATATAAAAGTTTTAAATTGAAACAATTGTTGCAACCTGTGCTGACTTGATCATATATTAAAATAGCATTATTGAATTTATTCATATCTTTTTTACACATAAATAATAAAAAATTTACCCTGTGACAAATAAAATGCATTACATTATTTTAAGACATAGTTTTATTTTTCCCATATTAAAGCAAAAAATGATTCGAAAGAATATATTATAGAATAATGTTGAATTTCTAAAGAAAATTATATTTTCTTTGACACAATTTACTCCAAAACAGATTTTCGTTTCCAGCGGGCTGTAATATATCGCCTGGAATTTCAAAGTTTCACTTGTCAAAATAAAACCATTTTGGTACACCAATCGGCGCTAGAGACACATTCCTTATTGTGTATCGAATTCAAAAGTTGAAATATATAATAATGTTCATAACACTACTTCTATTGTCAAAAAATGAAGTTTTTCAGAGGTGTTATTTTTCCAGATCAGATCTGGTTCAGAAAACCTTGAATTTTACTATGGAAATATGAAATGACGAAGATAATATATATTGGAGATTTCAAAATTTGATGGCTGGGAAGAGAAAAGTGCTCTTATTTCTTCGGTATTATTCTACCAAAAATATTGATACGTCAAAAGAATTTTGCTGAGGAGAAAGAAAATGGATAGTGTTGAAGAGTCTATGAGAGGAATGAATATGATATATTTTTTTTGGAAAATTGGGTTATATTTTTTTTCAGGAAATGTTATAGGGGAAATAGGTCTGTATCTTTCTCTCTTGATCAATAATTGGAAGAAAAAAAGCTGTCCTCTCAAAACATCATAAAAAATATGTTTCGTAGAATAACTGGACTCCAAAAATAATATTTCTTCCTAAGCACAAAAACATTCGATTTATTTGTCTTAACTGAGATTATCTTATTATTTGATGAATATTTACTAAGATTACTTCATATTCCATTAAACATTTATAGTCATTTAATACATAATTTCTCATGCATTGATTAATCAGTAATTTGTGTTTTCTAATTTCATTAAGCATTCAAATGCTCCAAAATATTAAAATATTAATACTCTTCTATGAAATCAATTAAATTTTATTAAGTTTGAGAGTATTAGAAATCGTATATATAATTAATCTTTTACAAGCAATAATATAGAAAGGAATGCATTTTATTAAATATTATTTTAATTGATCCTGATTTTAATATGAGTTAATGCTGTAGCGACAAATTTTTGTGAGTATTTTGAATTCGTCAATTTTCGGTTTGAAAAAAAAAACGTTACAAAAAAGTTGCATTCTTATTTTATTTTGTTCTCAATAAGTAAAATTTCAGTAAAGTTTAGGTAATAATCAAAATATTAAATAAAGAAACGGATGCCTCTTATTTCATTAACCAAACAAAAAATTAAAATATTCTTAAATTCAATACATGTACAAAAATAAATTAAAAGATATTTAAATTTATGCCAAATTTAAATAACTATTTTTTTTAAAGTAAAATGACATTTATTAGTTAAAAAACCAAGAACTTGTCCTAGGAATACCAATAAAGAACAAGAATAAAAAAGTTGCAAAATATTGTAAATAATTTTCAGAATTAAGTAGGAAATTAATTTTCTATTATATATAAATTATCATTGCTTCTCATCATATTTTAGTTTTCATTTAACTTATCTTCATCTGTCAAATGAAAGTTAAAATATAACTTCAAATTTTTTCCACAAGAACTATTTTTTACTAGTGAATGTGAAAAAAAAAAGTTAACATAAACCTAAAATGAAGCACATCAATATTTTATTTTGTTAACGTACATTTATCTTAAAATGTTATATTGAGAAATTAATAGCAAGGAAAATAAAAAGAACTTAAGTTATAGTTCACTGATTTTTATTTTCTTATAAACCTTCTTTATGTACATTGTTTTATTCTCAAACCCAATGCTGAATTAAACTAAAGCTTGTTCCTTGGCGAAAGTTATAAGTTTGACCGATAAAGAAATCCCTTAGTGTTATTGATTGTAAAAACAGTCTCTTATCTGTTCTCAATAACAAAGCATCTTCTTTTGTTATGCCTCATAAAGTACGATATTCTGAAATAAAGGAACGCATTAAATTGTTGGTACTTTTTCAGGTTTCAGGAGTGCAGTGAGGCACACTATAAGTGATAATATTTTGTAGTATTGAAAGGATAACATTTAATTATGTATCACCTTTACTGAGCTTAATATTTATTATTACAGTTGTTTTTCAAAAAACAATTTATGTATAGTAACATTTAAATAAATTATTACTCCATATACACACACTGAATATTAAACAATTAATTTTCAAATTATATTCCTTAGTTTATTTAAATGAATAAAAATATTTCAAAAACTACATGATGAATGTAGCATATATTGTATTCCTGAAGCATTTTCTTTAATCCAGTTAAATTACCAATAAGTAACAAAAATAACAATAATTTTCTCTAATTAAAACTATTTTTTAGTCTGTTTTTAGTTAATACAGAGCTTGGTAGCAATTGTTTTAGTTAATTGATCAAAAATAAAACTAAATTTTTCATTTAAATAATTTAATTAAATTCATAACGCATTATTACATTTCTTACAAAATAATGCAAAATTTTAGCTTATGAAATACAAGTAACTATAAGTTATCTATTTTTTTGTTTCTAATGGTGGGCACCCTTGAGTAATTAAGCCATTTTGCCGAAACAAGGCCTGAAACTGCTACTCATTTTATCGTTACCCGGTCAGCACCTGTGAACCAAGTCACGAAGATACGAGTAGCATCGCTCACGCCACACCACCACAAACCCGTTTATAGGAAGGGCCATATTCATCCATCATCTGAGGAAAGGACAAGAGACACACAGAGAGAGAAAGTACATCCATGCCCGATCCGGGATTCCAACCCAGGTCCTCCCCATCCGTAGTCAAGTACTCTAACCAGCAGACAGGGTGGGCGGCAATTATAATTTAAGAGAATGAATTGTTGAGCGATTCGTTGAAAAAATCTACAAAACATTTTTACTATTATAAGTGTTTCAAAACGTAATTTCATGATACCAAACAATAAATTAGGCATTTTTAATCATATGCATAGTATTTATTTAGTATCATTACAGATGAAACGGGTTTATTAATTTGTAACTCTTAATATAATTGTATATTTTCATGTTTAAAATGATTTCATTATCCCAGTTATCTTAACGTTTTATGGGTATTCCCTGATGATGGTTGTGCTATCTACTCAAGTCCTCAAGATAAAATGATGCCTTTGGGGGTCTTCTGCATCGTTTTACTACTAAATTACGAGACTCCTGTAGTTTTAGACCAACAAAGGTTCACCCTCTTTGGATACATTTTATAAAATTCCATCTATTTCATGTATATTCTATTCCACTAGTGCCGAGAGGTACAATAATCGTTTTGAACAGAATTAGAAGAATATATTATGTATATAAATGCAAATTGTTAATTTTCTTTTTTAAATATTATGCTTAAAAATGAATTACTGTATAAAATTCTACTATTTAGCACTTTGTGTACATACACACACATTTAATGTATCTTTCTTCCTGAGATTTATGTTCTATCTACTTATCGCATGCTATTCCAGTTTTAAATATCCTTCTTTTATAACACACACGCAATATTTCTTATCTAGAAATTTAATTAATTTTTACGTGTAAGTTATTTTCTTAAAAACATATCAAAATTTCAATAGTTCAGGTTTTTTTTCTTTAGTTGAGAATGGTTACTTAGTTGATTTGATTCTTTTTCATTGCATACAATTTCTTTGAATACCAAAATATGTGAATTATTTTGGAAATAATATATTAACTTAAAAAGTAACTTGTTAATTTTAAAAAAAATTATGTGTGAAATAGAGAAAGAATTACGTTTGCTTGCCACAGAATTCATGACGAATTTTGTGTTTTAACATATAGCTATAATATATATGAGTAACACAGTCTACTTATTTATTTTCTAAATATCAAAAATATTTAAATAAATACAAGTTAGTTATTGTAATTATTTACAAGATAATTAGTTTAAATTGGTAATATATTATTATATGATATAGTAAAATCATATATTCACTTATATAAAATATATTTTTTTAATATTAATTGTGTAAAATACAACATATTAAAATTTTATGTTACAAACAAATATGGATTAGAAATATTTTTAAAAGATTTACTAATAATTAAACAAAAATTAATAACTTTTCTCTTAAAGGATATTTGTTTATCAAAATTGCTTCTTTTCTAATATTTGATAAAGTATACGTTTAATGTTGTAAGCATTTTATTATAAATAAACGAATGGCCATCAAACATTTAACATTAAGATTGACCAGAAATGTTATATTAAAACGTACGCATTTCTCAAATAAAATACTATAGAAAGATCAACTCATTAAATTAACAGTCTCTAAAAAATGCTAATGAGGACAAAAACAATTGTTAGTGTGATCGTATTGTTAAACTTAGGACTCGAAAAAATATAATAACAATGATGTATAAATGTAACGAATAATTGTTAAATAACAAAAGTTCCATAAAATTAGAAAAATGAAAGTTTATTATAGGCTACATTTTTAAATATATTACTTAAAAAAAAATATTGTAAGTAATGCCATTTTTTTAAAAATTTTTTCATATTAAAAGTTGTAATTAAAGCTCTACAAAAAGTCTGCAACACCTATATGCAATCAATCTACAATAAAGATTAAAAACATTTGGCATATTTTAAATATGTTGCTCATAGTTGAAATAGACTAAATCTCTCTGTTAGCACCACATAAATGTAAGTATTAAATTAGTAAGTACTTTATAATTCAAACTTTTTTTAGGCTTTTAATTTTGATTTTAAACAAACAGTTTTCGTTTAATAATTCCTCCAATACTTTTATTGATACAATAAAATCAACATATTCTATGATGAATAGTATCATATTCATTAATAGTTTCACAACAAACCCTTTATATCTTATATAATCTAATCTGTAGATTTTTTAAAATTGCAATATTATTTAATTAATGAAATAAAAAGTGAAAATGTTTGAAATGTTGATTTCCTTGCATGCAAGAATTTCAAAGTTATTTTGTGAAATGCTTTTGATTATTATATTTGAACAAAATATTAATCTTTTGAGAATTGTTACTATATATTCAAACTCTATAATCAATAAAATTCCTTATTACTATTACACAGTTTATATTTTACGATAAATATTTGTCTGCTTAATTTATACACTATGTTAATCACAAAGCGAGAATTTAAATATTGACATATAAGTAAATGATAAAATATTTGATTAACTTATGCAGACAAAATATT
>JAPDSC010124360.1:42452-70765 GCA_026290005.1 Latrodectus geometricus | reverse complement strand
AAAAAAAAAAAAAAAAAAAAAAAAAAAAAAAACCCTCATTTTTTAGTGTAATTTCTATATTTGCTACATTTAATAATATATATTCTTATAATATATTAATTTTATTTTGTACTGTTTAAATCCTTCTCATTACAATGCTGGTGTGTTATAAAAGTATTTCGGTACACTTTTAAATGTGTTAAACATATAAAATGCTTTAAGTGGCCAAGCATATCAATTAAACTTTTGCAGAATATCTTATGTTTCATTTAAGTTGAATATAAAGAATTTTTCATTTGATGTGTTTTATTCAAGGAAATTTTTACATTGTCAGTCTGTTAAATTTAAGTGGAAATCTTTATAAAAAATGACAAGTTCACTTGCGATCTCAAGCATCAAGAAAAACTATAGGAATGTTAAAAAAGTAAAAAAGTAATACAGTCTTCGTTTCTGTTCAAAACCTAACGGTCGAATTTTAAGGATGCCATTTTAAAACGAGCGAGTGGAGTTGAAAGGGAGTTCTCCTGCTTTTAACGGCCTTCTACGGGGCTGATACTTTCACAATTAATTGCCTGGTAAGGAAGCATTCAACCGTAAAACGTAAAAAAGGGAAGTACTGAGTTAGAAATCTTCGATGGCCGCCAAATTTACGTCAGCGGGTGGAAAATAGTAAGGCAGTCAGTTTTAAAAGCCATTTCTAGCCGTTTTTTGACGGAAAGAAAGTTTGGAACTTTTGAGAAATGTTTTATACGACGTTTTTTTTCTTTTTGATATTGCTATTAAATATGTAACTCAGTAAAAACCATTCAACCTTTTTATATATAGATTTTATTGAAGTCCGGATTCGAAGAAAGAAAAGAATTATGGATATTCATATTTTTATTGAATGCTGTTAAAGAATGAAATAAAAGGAGAAGAATAGTAAAAAATTTAAATGGTTTTCTAGTTTTTCGATAAAATATCATTTTTTTCATTTATAATTAATTTCTAAAAATTTCAACTAAATATTTTTTTAAGATTATATGTGCAAAATTTTGAAAATTTCTTATCAAATCTAAAACGTTACCTTATCAAATACATTTTGACATTCAAAATCCAAATATATAAAATAAGAATTTCAGACTTTAAAATGTATTATTTTAAATTCAAAAAGTTTTATATTTCTGCTATAAGATACTTATGAAATACACACAATTTGTATTAAAGGTATTTTTTCAAAATGTAAATTTGTCACCAAATATTCAAATTGAATTACTTTTCATTTATTGCCCTTTGGTCTATACATTCTGGCAATTCTTTTTTACACTGTATCGTTTTTCAAGCAATTTTTTTTAACTGTTGAATATGATCTTTATGGCAGAAATTGCTGCCAATTTCGAAACTAAATTTCATTATTTTTCAATACATACTTGTTCTCATTTAAATTATTCCATCAGAATTGGGGGAAAAAAACTTACATACTTATATATTTTATAGCAAACGAAAATACTTAAAATGCTAATATTACTTATTTCATAAAATAAGTATTAAGTAAAGTATAATATTTTTTTAGCTATACATATTTTGAAACCTAAAAATTAACACATCTTAAAATATATTTATTAGAATATTAAAAAGAAATTTTAGAAATATTTACGATCCATTAATTAGAAAATACTTTTTAAAAATATTTTGTAAAGTTATAAATTATTAGTAAAAAAATAAGTTTTAATTTAATATAAGAATAATTGGCCATTATTTAAAAATTTTACTACTCTATTTTTGTTATTGTGGCGTTCCTGGGCGTTTCGTATAAATGCCTAGTATTAATCTGAAATAATCGTACACAATGTGTATTTCAAGCCCAGGTATTTTATATAATTTGTGTAATTTAATATTTCTATAGCTCCAAAATTAACTGTTCAGGTTTATATGAAATGCAAGACAATCATTTTGAATAAAATACTAACAGTGTTTATAAATACATAATTTTTTTGCCATTTATGATTAAAATTGCAAGTAAATATGAACTTTTCAGATTTTACTCCACTTTTATTTAATTATATATGATTTCAACTTTGAATATAATTAGAAACAGAAAATGCCCAGGTTGCAATTTATCTAAATCAAACTTATATTTATTTTTATTAGCTTTACTTTCATTTCTTCCTATTTCTGATATTTTAAAATTTCCTTTTTTTATTACTTTAAATCATTTATTTTTTATGGTATTTAGGAAACTTTACCAATAAATTGTGGGTTAATTAACAAATTATATCCACCGTTGTATTCTCATAATATTTTAGATTTTAAATTTTGAATATTTTGTTAAATACCACCAAATAAATTTTAATAGGGACTTGTTTTATTCATTTGAAAATCATTCAGTATATGAGTTTTTTAAATTATAAACCTAACATTGATATTAATTTTATATTAAAAGCTTTCCAATGATTCTTTTTTAAAAAAATGGCATTTTGAAATATAAATATATATGTTTTAATTCTTTCTTTATCTATTCTTCGACTTAGGCTCAATACACGTGAAATTGTATTGAAGCAAATTTATTAAAATAAAAAAAAAACTATGACCTAAAAATAAATTATTGTTACGTTAAAGTTTGGAGGTGATAAATGATATGTAATAATTTACCTATTGTAAAAAAATAATAAATTTGTAACTCCTTAAACTGTTATTAATTTATTTTCATCGATATCCATTTAAAACAGAAATCTTTGTAGAACTCTATACTAATGTAAAATTATGAAATTTCTTTAATTAAGAAATTATCTGCAATTTCTTACAGCTTATTCAACGTGGGCTATAAACTAAAATTTACATTATTAGTTTTAAATGGTTTGATACAGCTTTTTAACTTCATTACTTATTTTTACTATTCACGGAATTATATGTCATTGATTTTTGCTGTTATTTTTTCAACAAGTGTACTTTTTAATATAACTAAATAAACTTTGATATATGGTATATACTTATAAGAAAAGTAATCGATTGCATTTCTTTAAATTGCACGTAAGGATAAAGTATTAATTTTTGAGAAAGAAATCAAGTTAAAAACTTACACATTAAAGGATTTAAGTAAAAATCCAAAATAATATTCCTGCATAGAATAATTTTTCTACAACTGTATGAATGTAATAATTATTACACATGTAAAATAGATATGGTTTTTTTTTTTTTTTTTTTTTTTTTTTTTTTTTTTTTTTTTTTTTTTACTTGATATGTAAAATGAGTTTAATAAATGTAACATAGAATTCATTTTCGAAAACGTTATAAGATTCTTAATTTATTTTAATGGTCATGACTGAAAAATTCTACCATACTTTAAATGAGGCTCAGTGAATAAAAAATTGTTTGAATATGTTCCAAATATTTGAATACAATATAACTGCAGAGCAAATTGAATAACGCTAATTTATTAGAGTATTAAATATTTAAAATTAAATTAATTGAACACACATTTTAACTATTCATAATTAACTTTGATTGGTCAAGATTACTTTAATGTGTCCACTAAATTCAACTAAATAGCAGGATTGATTTTGATGAAGATAATGCAAATTGATATGATGTCTTACTCCAAAATAATATGTGATGATTTTAAGGCAGTCCATAGTGGCCTTGTTAATTAGAATGTTTGTTCTCTTTATAGGAAGATACTGAGTTCAAAATATACTCATTCGATGATCCATTGTGTTCATTAATGTTGGTTAAGATACATTATATATATTCTGGTCTAAATGTCAGCAATATAAAATGATTTCTTTACGAGTTCAATTCAGGCCAAGTTTGGGGGACTTCAGTTTGGTGTATGCCTATAAGTTATGAAGACCCACCCACACCGTGGTCACAACGTCATAACCACTGGATGCCCAACTGTATAATATACCATGGCTTCAGGCCCTTGTAGTACTGACAAAATTTAAAAATTTGTAGTCGTTTGTTCTACATAAAACTTTTAAAGTTCAGCATTTAAAGTTGAATTTATATAATTATATTATTTATGAGATTCAATAGTTTTCATTTTAGAATCAAAATTTATTGAATCCATATTTTATTCAATTACATTTTTCGAAAAATATAGCATATTCACCAGGGAGGATAATCTTCAAACCAGCAAAAACAAACTTTAAAAAATTGTCATTTTTCTTTTTTTATTAAATTAATATAGAATTCGTCTTAAAAAAATAAAAGTTGAACAAAAATATATTCAAATTATTTATTGACACAACATTTACATTTGTGCGAAAACCAATTTCAAAAACGAGTGAAAATTGCATAATGAATGCTAAGCTTCTTATTTGATTTTCTAAATAACTTAAAATGGCGCATCACCATTGTGCATAAGATTCCTTTGGGACATCGCTCACCGCTTTAAAATAAATTGAAAATTTTGTTACTTATCTTTCGAGAAAGTAACACTTCTGAGAATGTGCGCTTTAATTTTCTTTCGGCTTTCAAATGGAAGATTACATGCCCTAAGGAAAATTAAATGACTTCGCAAGATATCAGTTTTATTGTTTTAAAACTTAACCACACAAATACTTAACTGGGATTTTATGCATATCTATTTATCTATCTATAGCTATATATTTATACATATACATATATTTAGAAGTTATACAGATTTATGTTTCAAAAGCACTGCTATATGTATTATTTTTGATTAAAACATATTTTAACCAACAAAGCATAACAGTTTACAAATTTTAATATATCAAAAATAATATTTTTAAAATTATAATGCAATCAGTTTTATTTAATTTGAATGAGAGACTGTAAATGATGAGAAAAGTTAAATTATCATACAGAAATGGTTATACACTGTAAGAGACTCATTCTTATGTATAATTCAGTCTTCAGATGTAAAGAAATGTATAAATACTTCACCAGTAATCGCATTAAAAAATAACCATTTTGTTTGATAATGTCAAAATTTTGAATTTAAAAATGAAAATTTCATATTTGAATTTTCAATTATTTTTTCAAATATTTGCAAGTATTTTTAACTCACAAATAAAAATTTGTAGATATGTTTATATTTTATTGATGTCTACTGATTTATTTAGTTAACCACTTATAATCCAATATACAGTTAACGTATGGTTTATGTCTCTTTTTATTAATATAGAAAATAATTCAGAAAAGTAATTTACTATAAATACTGATTAGAGAAACATTGAATACTTTGCTTACATATACAGTCCAGTCACATTAATGTGAATAGTATGTACTTTAGACGCCATTTTTAAGTAATCAAGCATAGAAGACAGGTTGCAGCACTGAGCAGTTGATCGTATATAAAGGAATTGTGAGTGATTTCGGAATACATTTCTACCATTGACGAAATTCAGAAGTGGAAATTTAGCCGAAGTCGAAAAAATCATGATCATTGGATTTCGGTTCAATAATAGAAGCTTTTCCGAAACCGCAAAGTTAATGAATCATTGTGTTAAGCCGTTAAAAGTATACTGTGCGTGGCAAAATTGGTTTGTCAAAATCAGCGGCTTGGCTAATGTAATGCACTATTGGCCATAGAAGACAGAGGTGAACGACGTTGTGGAAATTTGTTTGGGCAAGTGTGCTATGGTTGAGCAACTGACAGCCCAGATGAACCAAGATGTTAGCAGCAGTGTCTCTCAGACTACTGCTCAGTGAATATTGACGATTCTGGCCTCCGAACCAGACTCCAAGTTCATGCATCTATGCTGGCTGCAGTTCATCGGTGATGAAGGATAGAATTAGCACCCGAGTACAGCAACTGGAAGTCCACTGAGTTGTGACAGGTAGCGTTTTCTGTCAAATCCGTTTTATATAGAATTTAACAGATGGATTGGCTTATAAAGCGCAAAACCACTGAAAGCAAACACGCTGCAATTATAGTCGGAATGAATTAGGATACAAGCAGGAGAATCTTTTCCTGGCATTCTCTTCATTCACTCATCATGCAGAAGGGCGCAGCTTGTCCTTCTTGGACCTTGCGTCACAAAACCCAGCCTACCAACCATCATGTAGAAGACAATGTACCAGTACAAGACTGTCCTTATGAATCATTTCAACTTTTATAAGCGATTTTTCCTCAGGAGGATGGCATCTATCAGCAAATAAGGGTGAGGTTTTATACAGCTGGCAGTGAGTGTATTTGAGTAGGTTGATGAGAGATAGTAGGATTTTACATTTTTCCCCTGACCAACAAACTTACCTGACTTAATCCCAATTCCGAATATGTAGGACTAATAGGATCGGGTAGTCCACGAAATGAAGCATCATCCACGTAGTCTAGCAAAGTTTAGCATGTCCCAGGAATCGGCATAGCTCACCATTCCAGTGAGCATCTTCGGGAACCTAATTGACTCACTTCCTTTACTCCTCGCAGCTGTCCTTTCTGCGATGGGTAGTTATTTTGTCTTTTGATAGATGGTCACATTAATATAACTGGACTGTGGATATCCATATTAAATTATATTTTTTATAAACTTGACCAACCATCTCTAAAGCATAGTCTATGCAAAAGTAAATAAAGTATTCATTGTTGAATCATTTCTTTAACATAAATGACACTTCAAAAGGGCTCCTGTATTCTTTCAGTATCAGTTTGCATTTTTTAAAATATATATACTACATGTATTTGAACTCCTTATTATCACAAATTTAATGTGAGATTAAAAACTATATAAACTAAAAATAAGAATTTTATTGAACAGTTCAATGATTTATAATTTCGATGAGTGAGATTGGAGTATAAAAAGAAAATGAAATTTTTATTTTAATAGTAATTATGCATACGACTAAACATATTTAATCAAAAATATTTTATCTGCAAATTATTTTTTTTTCGTACTATTTCCATTTTATTAAATTTTCTCATTTGACTGTTATTTGATTGATTCAATAGATCATATGTGTCAACGTGATTTTAACTGCTAAAGGTAAAAATCAAAATGAAATCAAAAAATAATATTTTGATTAAACACGTGTTCGTAACTTAATAATATTTTGCTAAATATCAATATACGTTTCTTGATAATTATGAGTAAGAGATTGAAGTCATCACAAATTTCGATATTTTAGACAACAGTAAAGCCTTTAAAGTTTGATAAGGATAGCATGAAATGTTTATGCATAAATTGCAAGATGATTAACGCTTATGATATGTAGTAATACATGGAGCTTTAATTTATTGCCTAGCTTCTGTTGCAAGGATTTAAAATATAATTTTATAGTATTCATACTAGTATAGTGTTCATACTATAGTATAGTGTTTATAGTGTTCATACATTCATAAACAAATCATTTTTTCAAATAAATATGTTCTTTTGACAATTGTATCTAATAATCTATATATATTAATATATCATGTGGTTTTACATTTTACTAATAAACTATATTTAAGTAGTACTATCAATGATATTGACATAAATATTTTCTGTTCAACAAACATATATAATTTAGATGCAAATTTATGTTGTATTTTTTACTGGTTCTTAAAATTAAAAGCAGAATAACCTATTATAGATAAATATTAACATATCTTCAAAACAACTCATATTTTGTTCATTTTAAATTCATTAGATATAGTGACTAAATAAAGTATAACCCACCAAATTCAAATCTAAAGCATTTTTGAAAGATACTTTGCTAACGTCCAACAAAATTCAAGACATTTTAAATTTATTATTAAAATTAAAGTTTTGTTCAAAAAAATGAATAAAAATGTCAACGATATTTTCACACATTTTCAAAATTGAAGAAAGTTAAATGTAATAAAAAGTGTTTTATAAAAATAATTTACACATGTAAAGTAGCTTAACAGTTCTATTTAGATGAGTCTGTGACTGTCCATCTGCTCTTTGATTCAAATAAAAACTTCAGATATAGTCACTTAAAGTTATGGCTATAGATTTTCATGTCAAAGGGGAACAAGGGTGGTGGTGTTAGTGAAAGTATAATTCTTCAATTATACTCTCACTAAGATAATTTCAAAAAATTTTAGAATTCTTACACACACACACACACACACACACACACATATATATATATATATATATATATATATATATATATATATATACAAAGACTGAAAAAGATATTTCTTGAAATTACAAATTTTCAGCATGTCTACGATCGCAGATGACACTACATATTATGCATGGAATTGTGAACACACAAATATGTTGAAGATTATATAATAGGAAAGACTGTGCCTATCATCGCTTTTTATGACACCATTATATATTTAGAACATTCCTGTACAACTTAGATTTCTGATTTCTGCAAAACCAGAAACTCAGAGAATTGCGATCATCGGATCATGATGGCCATGAAGGTGAAATGTTACAGAAGATCACTTAAAAATCAAAGTACTGTTCCATTATTGTTCGAAGACATTGTATGCCTTATTAAGGAAAGCAATCTTGCTTCCATACAATGTAACTAATATTTTGTTGATGCAATTCATAAATAACGCATTTCCGAAACATTGATTTATATTGAGTTCTTTGGATGCATTAAGATTAAATATTGGGGATAATGAATTCCTTAAAAAACCAAGGTTATCTCTGTTGATGATGCTACATACTCAGTATGTTTTAGTTAATTTCGTTTCTACAGTTTTCCTTCTATCATATGTATTGATATGTAAAAATATTGTTAGTAAATTGAGAAGATTTTGTTCGACAATACAAGCTGAAAGCCTTAAGCAATTTTTTGCAGCACAGAGAGAATAAATCTGAGAATTGTGATTTTTGATAAATCAAAGTTGCGAACTTGTAGACTTGAACTATTCGTATTCTCTACTTCCTCAACAACTTCAACTGAGATAAATCACGTCTTAGAAAATAATAGAAAAGAGGTAGCATATTTTGACAAAATTTCTCTCTGCTTCAACAGTATTTTTACCATTCCACTTTAACATATAGTGAATATACATTTATTCAAATATAAGCGTCCCCTTGTTTTCTCAATTGAATGCAACTGAAGATGTGATCTTTCTGATACTGATTTTTCTTTAAGCAATGTTTTGTACATGATACTCAGTGATTGGGGAACTTTCTGTTTTACTTAGTGAATTATGAAAAATACCTTAGTTTCTCTTTTATGTATGATCATTAGTCCTTAATAAAGATTATATTTTTATAAAGGGCTCACATTAAACCTTTTGAACACATGATTATCGTTCCAATACTACGTGTTGTTTATCGATACCTTGATCAATTTGACACTAAGTAAAACTAAGATTGTCAAAAATTTCTAAATTTTCTCATTTTAACAGTAATCTTGTGACCATTATTTTAAAAATTTCCTTGATCTCCAAAGCATACCTTCAAATAACATTGTTAGTAACTTTAATTGATTTGTGTTTATGGAATAAGACATAAATGTTTCATATGTAAAGGAAATTTATTGATCATCCTATATGTGTATATGATGGCATTGTTGTATTGCAATAAAAAAAAAATTCTTTTATGAATAAATTCTAAGTGCAAAAATTATGCAATGATTAAGGAATAAATAATTTATAATCAAAGAAAAAAATCATTTTACCAAATTGAATAATAATAATTTTGAATTAAGAAATTTATTGTTTTTAGCTTTCGTTTTCTCAAACCAAAAATCATCTGTTCCAATTTTTTATTACATTTTTTATGTCATTTATTGCCATTTTTTCCGTTAAATTAAACTATTGTCACTAGTAAACTGTTTAGCGACAAATATGTATATGTAAAAATGAGCAATATAATGGATACGTCGACATAATCTTGAAGGAATGGCAAAATATTTTAAAAATACCACATTCATGTTTTGCAATGCATTATTAAAATTTTAAAACTTACATAAACCTAAGAGAAATTCATTCTAAAAATCAGTTTTCTTTTGATAAAATGAGAATAAATACGCAATAATTGTGTATCTAGTAATCTCATAATATTTATAAAGAATTTTAGCAAATAAAATGGGATAAACTATTAATTTTTAACAATTTATTTTTTAGGTTTAAGCTAATGTAAATCTAGTAGCAACCAAAGTTGCCAAATTAATTTCATAGCAAATCAAATATGTCAAACAGAAGAAATGGAAAAAGAATTAAAAAAACGAAATTTGCAGTTTAACTCTTTCACTAATAAAAACATGGTATATATTTCATTTCATTACTTTACATCAGTATAACCAATTAGAAACACATAATACTTTTGTGTAATTAAAACATAAGTGTATTAACATAAAATGTATATGGAGCTAAAATTTCAATTAATTAATTTTCTAATTTTTACATTTACGGAAATAGCAGTTAATTTGCTGATTCCTTTAGGCACGCAATTTATAATTCATTTTATTATCAATATTTTCTTTTAATCAATTTTAGAGAATTGAAACAGTTGTGAAACCAAGAGTCATATAGGTGTCTAGAAAAATGAACCAAATTATTAAAAATCGAAATAAATTAACCTCCACCTTGAAAATATCAATGATGTAAGTAAATCTTTCACCTTAAAAACATTCACACTGATGTGATTGATTTTAAAAGTAATATGAAAAGTAATTTTCATTTTAAGCCAAATATTACTTCATTTTCTTAAGATTAGATTTTTATACTTATTTGATTAGAAATTATTTCAAATAAAATGTAAGACAAAATGAACAAAAATATTTTTGAAGAAAATTTAAAATGATTTGAATAAAATTAAGAGTCATTGATGAAATGTTTCTTTTTAACAAAATATTTTAGAATCAAATTTATGCATCATGATGAAGAACTTAATCACTGCCACCTTTGCTTTTTAAATCAATTTGAAAATAATGTTGCAGTAAATTAATACATATTTATATGAATGTACTTTAAAAGAGTAATACGATAATTTCAAACAATATCAGGCTTGAAATCTCATTCAAATATTTTTACCACTCCAAAAAATTGTTTTAATTTACAGATTTATTAATTGATAGCATCGTTTGATTTTTTTAAATAAATAAGTCTATCATTTTCAAACATAAATTATAAAAGATGTACTATTCTAATTTGTATTTTTGATGAATTTATCATATTTAGATATGTATGCAGTATAAATGATTAACAATTAAATTTAATAAATATTATTAATAAATACTATTGATATGAGTGAGGTCACATTATTTTATTTATAACTATTGATAGTTTCGAACTTCACTATTGTAGAAAATCATTATAATTGGGTTAAAAACGATGCATAAAATTATATTAAAAAATGTGATGAAATTAAACATTGGTTTCGGTTATTCCATTGATTGTGTTTTTAATTTATAAATTATATTCTCTGTTCCTCTAATTGTGTTTCTAATAATAAGGATTTTATTTTAACAATGAACTTCAATTTACGGAAATAATTACACATTTTACCAACATTTTCAATAATTATCATTTGATCAAAATTATGACAATAATTTTGAAAGCAGGAAAAAATGCAATCTTATAAACATATATTAAATTTACATTTAGTGTTTCATAAATAATAATAATAAATGTTTTCGTATTCTTTTTATTCATTTGTATTTATGCATTCACTTACGTTATATTTCCAAATACATTTATGTGTATATTATTTATCTAAAAACAGAGAATACTTGAAATACAATTAATTGTACTTCAAATTCATATTTCTGCAATATTTAGCCTCATTTAGGAATACAGTATTGGATTAACTGTCATAAATATCCTATTTATCTATATAAGCCTTCTCTTTTTTTCTTTAATTCAGTTCTCCATTCAGATATTAAAATCTTTAATAAATATTTGATTTGATTGATAAGCAAATAATACTCAAAAAGAACAAAGTATCTAATTTATTGAAAAAAAGATATCTTTTATTATTTCAATATCACACATTATTTTTATGATTTCCATTTAAAGAAAGTTGACAAATTGTATGCAGTTATCCAAGATGCATCTAACATATCATTCAGTACATTTATAAAATACTCTCTTTCTGACAAAAAATCAACAACTCTTAACCAAAACCCAAAAGTTGACTTTAGTCATCATCATAATCTCCTTAATATGTATTTCATAAAATGCTTTTCTGATAATTCTATTCATTTTTTTTTTGTAAAATAATTTATTTCTTGTCTCAAAAAAGAGATTCGGTCTTCGATTCGCTTTTAAACACTTCTTCATTACAGTGGAATATTTTAACATATAACATAAGTTTTAGATCAACAAACAGATAACTGCCACAGATAGTTAGATCCATTGTATATGAGAGAGGAGTAATAACTCAAAGTACATTGTGAAAATGTTTCCATTGTTGCTGGTAACATGTGAGACAGAGTATTGTCTTTATAATAGAGTATTTTCCTTCTTTATTTAAAATTGGATTTTCAATTTTTTTCTTTAATTTAAATGTAAAAATGACTGTTTTACAATATTTGCTATTGAAGGATCTTTGTTTCAAAAAGAAATTAATTTTTTGGGTACCTTTGGATGAGAGAGAATATCTTTGTTTCACTCATCTAATTAATCGCAATAAGATATAACTGTGGTATTAAATTATTAAGGTGCATCAATTTCCTTGCCAAATTTAAGAAATCATTGTGGTAGCTACTTTATTTCAATGTGTTACCAACTTCATTGTGCATATAATTGTTGCATATTCAGTACATCATAAAAATGAAATTGAAAATGTCACATGAAGCATTTTTAAAATTGCACTGAAATAGTTACGAGTAGTGTTAGGAATCATTGAAAAGAAATTGTTTTTATTCTATTGAGAACAAATATATCATCTTCAAAATGTTATTTTCACGAACCATGTTTTTAAATATGCTGAGTGAGACTTTTTGCTGCAATAAAATATATGCTATATATTTTAAATGCAATTTACAAACGGAAAAATTGTTTTATACTATTAATTTTAATGATGTTATGTGCTTTTTATGATATCTTGACCAATTACCGAAAATTTCCTTATCTGAATGTAATTTATGGTGAAAATATAGTAACTCATTAACATTTGCTGAAATCTCATTTACCATTTTTACGTAATAATTTGTGCGTTAGCACTATTCACTAGCATTCATGCATTAGGACAAAATCTTTTAGCATCATTTGTATTTGAAAATCATAATGCAAAATTAACTAACCACTTCTGTGCAGTTTGAGTTATAAAATAGATTTCAAGCAACATTTGTTAAGCCACAACTTTGCATGAATGATATTATTTTCCATTAAAAAGCAATGGTTTTTTCAACACAAGAATTTTTTAGGACATTTCATTTATTTTTAATCATAAAACTAGTTTCATGACAGTCATTTTAAATTGATAAATGAGGGATTAATAGTTTTGAAATTATTACGCGTATCATTCATATATCTGTACTTTCTAAACATGATATGGGTTCATGAATAAATGTCTTATTTACATACTTTTACATGAAATTATTGAATCACTAGTTATTAATAAGCTCAGTGTTACTATAATAGGTTTGAGCATTGCCATCAGACTATCAGATATTAATAATGACTCTGTACTAATTATTAACTTTTAATAATAGAAATGCATGCAAACATATATTTACAATAATTATTATTTTGATAAGTATATATTTTTCAGCTCATAGATAATCGCACTTTGTAATTGATTAATTCTAATAATGTGTATTTAAATGGAAATTCTACTATATAAATGATAATAGTAAATTATACTGTATATTTTTTGGGAATACATTATTTAATGGAAATATTCTTTTTTCGCGATTTTTTTCTTCTTTTTTACATTTTTCCCAATATAATTGAGATGGCTTGTGCATTACCTTACTTTGGCTGTATTAAATATCTTAAAATTTCAACAAGTATCCAGTATCTCGTTTGGGTTTACTGAAATTCAAAAGTAAATGCCAATCTATAAATTCATTTCACTTTTTACTGTAATTATAATACAATAATAATGATGATGTGATTAATAATATTAATAAAAAGAATGCTCTAAACTACAATTTTTAGAATTTTTAAAATAGGTGTGTATTTTTTATCATTTATAATTTAAAGCTGGTGTCTTATTTTTATTTGATTTAAATTGTTTTTATTTTTAATTTTCAAAAATTACTTTAACATCTAAAAGTTTTTCTTCATATTTACTGCTATAATTTTTCTTCATATTTACTGCATTTCTACTGCTATAATTAAAAATATTTTTCTAATTTCTTATGAATGTTAAATTTCAAAGTTTTTGATATTAATAGTTTACAAGTATTATTTAATTTAGACTCATCATTTCTTAGAATATAATACAGGGGTGCTAAAACTTTTATAAATCATCCATGTATTTACATTTTATAAGCATAGTATTTTAAATATTCAATTTATTATAAAATAAAGTTTAAATTATCGCAAACATATTTATTAAGAAAATGCAACTAAGATATTGCTTTGAAAATCACGCTGAAATTTTTTATTTAATTATACATAAAAATTCTTTTAAAACAGAGGGAAAATATTAATTTATTAGAGAGATTAATTCAATAATTTAAGTCTAAATTCAAGTCGTGTTGCAACAATTTCTTGAGAAACAATTATAATTATTTAATTTTTTTGCAATGTATTTAATATTTAACAAATTAACAAAACTAATTTATACAGTTATACAAATTTTACACTGAAACATATTTAATAAAAATAATGAAAAATTTAACATATTATGTTCTAATAAAGAAAATATAAGTAGCTTTTCACAAATGTATGTAATCAAATAACTTTTCAAAAAATCTAATCTGAATTTTAATGATTTCTTTTAAATAGTTTGATTAATTTAAAATAAAAATAAATATATGGTTCAACAACAAAATCTTATTTTGACATTTAAATTGGATTATATCTTTGTTTTATTTTTTAAATGGAAATAAGTTAGTTAAAAATTATGCATTATTATTAAAATTTATCATTTCTTATTTTTCTCCCAGAACCTTTATTTAAAATGTTAAATTTATAAAGAGAGATTAGTTTCATTGAAATAAACCTATGAACAATAATTAGTGTTCCCTATTAATGAATATCACGAGCTTCCTTTACTTGCTTAAAGAGATTACAATGACATATCTGTAATCCCTATAATTTAGGATCATTAAAGTTCGCTCACATTTTCTACTGATGTGATTTTCTAATGAACGATCAACAAGATTGAAAGTTTTGCATGCTGTAAGATTAACACTTAGTTTGTTCATCTATTTTGAATATTATACGCATGGAGATAGGAAATACTTTTATTTTTGACAACTAATTATAGTTCCAGGATTAAATGGTGCATCAAAGTAATTAAGCATTTTAATCAGTCAACTTTTTTTAATTTCTTTTGCATTTATTCAATATTTTTATAAATTACTGTAAAAAAAAAAAAAAAAAAAAAAAAAAACTAGTTCCTCCAATAATACATTTATAGTATTTGTAAAAGAATGAATAATAAGATGAAGGAATATAATAATGTTTCATTTACAATAACAATAAATTAATATTATGATTTAAGTAAACCCGCATTCTACTGTGATATATGAATTAAGTATTAACGAAAATTATTATTTAAGCTAATTAATGCAAATATAATTGAAAAAATTACAAATAGTATTCACTTAATTAATACCTGCTTCAAAGTACTTTTAAAAAGTTAACTTAAATTGTATAAATGTCTTTTCTAAATTCGATAAAATTATTTAATAACTTTAGGTGAAAATCCTTTATTTAAATAACCTCCTCTTTAAATTTTTATTTATTTTAGGTTGTTTTGTTTTTCTCTTAAACAAATCAAACCAATGTTTTTCCATGCACATCTGACACATTGAAGCAAGGGAATTTGTCATGTTTACATTATTGAAACTCATACATATATGTGGGTCGAATCGTTTCTAGAAAAAAAAATACATGAAAGTTATAAAATGACTTTAAAAAATTCTTTGGTTATTAGTTTATCTGTTAGCTAGTATTAAATACTTGGCTTTAAGGGCATCGAATATTTTATTTTCGTATTATGGCCTGTGAATAAAAGGTTAACCATATCACTCCTTGCAATACTGTGAGTTAGAATAGTTAATTAATTCTTGAAAACTTAAAATATTAAACAATAATGCTATTTAATAAAGTTGTTCCTTAATCTACAAAAATGGAGAGATTCAGGAAACAAAATATCTGACCATCATTTAAAGTAACATCTAAAACAAATAAATTGACTTTACTATCTTTTTCTTCTTTTTTTGTGTACCATTATTTCAAATTTTGTAAAGTACCACACATTAGTAATTTCAACAAAACAGCTCAATTTTATAAACTATATATATATAAGCACAAACGTCTTTCTCCTTACATGAAATGTTTCCAAATTTATATACATATGTGGATGAATATGTAAAAATACCAAAAGATTTAAGGTAGTAAGCATTTAACAAAATGATAAGTGTACAAGAAAAAAGAAATTATGTAGTTTAAATTTGTTTCAATTACTTATTAGTTTATAAATTGTACTAACGCTCACGCGTCGAAAAATTAATGATTAAATTACAGGAATTATAAGACAAACCAAAATTATCTGAGACAACTGCTTCAAAGAAAAAATTGCACTAAACAAAACATCAAATTAATATTCAATGAACTAGAAACCTTTTACAAAATTTTTGGAAAAGATCTTATAAATTTTATTTATGACTTTTAAAGATATGTTAGAAGTTTCTCTCTATTTTCTCCTATTTGGATTTATAATAGCATTTTTCAAATCCACAGTAAGTTTGTACTGACGTCCATTCATTCTAATTTGGGTATAAATTTTAAGTTTTCCATAGGAATAAGTTAGAGATCTAATATTTCCTAGTGCCCTTACTGGAAAACATTTGAGAAATATTTTTTATTATGTTCAAATGAATCAGAATATTTAGGTGGTTCATTCTTAAATTGAAACATGAAAAATAAGCATCTACTGCATTCTGATGAAAAGGAAAAAATTATTCAAACAATTGTTTGATAGTCTAAAGCAATAACACGATTGTTTATAAATGTTACGTGAGCCTTCTTGTGTAAATTTTTTCACTTTGATTTTCAAATACAATGGTGTTTAAAATCACATTGTATTTGAAAAACTAAAATCACAGAACTACAAAACCAATTTCACTGAAATTTGATGTATAACAGGGCAAATAACCATGCAACAGTTATAAAACACACACATGATCATAGGTAATATCCTTTGAAGTGAAAAGTAGTTGCATAATAGAAAATAGAAATGAGTTTCTGGGAGATATGGTCAACTCTTGCAGATATTTAGCTCTTGGAGCTTGATTTACTTAAAACAACTCAGTTTTTCGAAAGGCAACTGGCCCTCTCAATTCAGAAACGCAGTTTTCTTGGTGCTCTAGAAAAGGGTTTGTGAGTAGCAATTACGCTATCCATAGCGTCCCAGTCTCTGTCTATAGGGTAATAGTCTAAATATTTGCTTGACAGTCACACTACCTCTATCAAAAAAATTCAGAGGCGTCCGGGCATTCAATATAATGGCTGACGTGCCCCGGCATAATGGTTGATTTTATGGACATAGAAAGGTAGGTAACGGATCCCTGATTCTCACCGTACGAAATTATGACAAGAATCTGTGATTAGGCTGATCCCAGATATATCAAAGCAGAGAAAATCTACCCACTGATCCATACTCCAATCTATGCTCTCTAAAATATGCTATATGAACTTCTGAAAATTGTTTGCATGAATGTCTTCATGCTAACAATTTTCTCCCCAAATATCTTCTAAATACAGTCACCCTTGAAATTCAAAATTAAAATAATTAATAAAATATGAAAAATCTCTTAGTTTTTAACAACATTGTAACTTAAATTGTTGAACTTTTTAACTACATTATTGTCGGCAGATTGAGAATACTGAACAATAGTTCTTATTTATTAAAGCGATTTTTTGTTGACATTTAGGGTAAAATATTTGTATATAAACTCTTTTCAAATTCAAAATATATTACTCATAACATAATATCATAAGATAAACAACCATTTTTTTTATTTTAAATGCATTGGTTTTTGTTTCTTCAATCAAAGAATAATTAAAGCTGTTCATTTCATGTCCATGTTGATCTAGTTAGAAATTTTGTGAATTTCAATGTTTTTGTGGAATGATTTGCAAAAGCAAACATTTCGTTTTTAAAAGCTTATAAAATTGAAAATTTGCATAAATTAAACATGAATTTTTTTCTTTGCATGAATTTCTTGCTAAATATTTATGATGATTGTACACATTTATCGCTTCCAAATAAATGAGATTCTTATTCTCAATTAACAGCTAATGTTTAAAAAGTGTCGGTTGATTTATCTTAGATAAATTATAACTAATACAATAATAGATAATTTTCTATAATTAATAGAGATTTTATCGATACGTTTTCCCATCATACTTTCACGAGGGAATGCAACGTAATATGTATTCCATTTATAAATATACATCATTATTCGAACATGAATGAATATAGAAATATTGTTACTTTTACCACATTTACCATGAAGAGATTACCTATTAATTTGGTAGTTTGTTCTATTAAATCATTTATCAACTATTTAAGAAATCATTATTGAGATTTGATTTTCTTTTATTTTGTATTGTAGTTAAGTTTAATTAGCCTACAATGCAAGACTTTTTCATTTTGAATTGCATGTGTGTGTGTGTGTGTGTGATTACAATGATACGAATTGCTCATAATTTAATATGGCATAGGCTTAAAAAAAGTAAAATTTTACTGCAAAATGCATTTCATGAGCATGTTTTGTGTTATAAAATGCATATGCATGCAAAAATAAATTAAAGCATGCATTACAAAGCAAAGCAACATGCATGATAATATATACTAAATATAAAATTTCACATACTCAATCAAAAACCATTGAAAAACTTGAAAAAAATTAAATAAAAACGAAAAAAAGTGGAGAATAATTTTAATAAAATCATTTTTACCTTATTCCTTTAGCAAATGTATTTTCCTCTTTTTATTCCATTTTCTTCTTAATGAAGTCATTTCCTTGCACACAGCATATAATTCTTTTCTTCATCCTCTTGGCGACGAGACTGATAAGACACTCGTCCGCGAACACTACATGGCGCCAATATCTGAAAGTATTGGCGCCATGTAGAGTTCGAGGACGAGTCTCGTATGAATCTTCACAGCTCTCTTCTCATCACAGAAATACTGAAATTGTCTTTTTCTTGATTATTTTCTTGATATCTTTTCAAATATTCTTCTTTCTTCATTAGTATTATTAATAGTTGTCCAAAATACAATAACCAAGGAAAGTACATAATTATCAGATTTTTCTAATCTAATGAACATTTTTTTTTCTTTTGAGTAACATATGTTGGATAATTAAACAAACATCAGTTTTTTGATAGATAAAAATCTCTCGCTCACAAAAAAGGGTTGTTGCATAATCTTAATTAAATTATCTCATGCAAATTTAATTCACTTCTTAATTATGACATACTTTGATTTTTTAAGAGAATACTATCATACATTCCATTTATTAATGGATAAATCTACAAAATATGATTAATAAATATTTAAAGAATTCATTTATAATTCTCAGAAAAGATATTAGTTAAATTAAACAAACACATATATATTAATAATATAATATATTGTATTCTAGAGACAAGTATTATAATCCCATTTTGATAAACTAGCTTATTTTTTTTATAAAAATATAGGATGATTCAGTACCAAAAATCCTCACTTATAAATAAGAATCTATTATTTTTTATTTTTAAAAAATAATCATCATTTTTTGACATTTATATGTAAAAAATAAATATAAATAACATATTACATATGAATTCTAGTAAAAATACAATAAATTTATTACGTAAAAGGACACAGTGCATTTTGATTTGAATTCATGCATGAAAAATAATACTTGCTTCAAGTGCTAAAAACTAATAAGATTATTTTATAAAATGTATAAATCATATATTTCATATATATTATACCATTGTTTTCAATAATCTGTAATAATGCAATGAATTTATATCAAAAACATTAATACATTTGAATGTTTAACATTTACATATTTCATTAAGATTTTTAGTGTTAATTTATGGGATGAATTTCTTAACTTTAAAAATTTAAACAAACACTTCATATTTTCTGAAACCATTTCTGGTCATGAAACACAATACATAATTATGATGTTTTTTTTTAATTTTTGTTAAAAGAATTGATATTCAAACACATATGTTCACAAATTATATAAACTGTAACATTTGAAAGAATATATTCTTACGAGTACATGTTCACACATCATGAACATACATTTCACACATCATGAATACATACACATCTTCAAAAAATCAAAAAGCAAAGTACTGATATTAGAAAACAATAAATATGTTAAGAAAAATCATTTCAGATTTTCATTGTAAAAACTTTAATCAATTTTATCAAATTTAACTTTCTGTATTAACAATTTTAATTATACTATAGCAAATACATATACTTAAAAAAACATTTAGGAACCATTAATATAACACACTCTAAACTGAGCATAATATTATTATTCATAAATTAAACTTACTAAATTAACTTTTTGAAAAAGTGTTCTATCTGCATTGTTAAAGAGTTTATGATTTTATAGTTTTCTTTTATTTTTTTACGTTTCAATATTGATTATACAAATTATATTATATATTAAAAAATGTTTAATACACACACATGTATATATATATATATATATATATGTTTTAAAGCACTTAACATTTATACATTTGTTTTAATTTTTTGCATTTCATCAATTAGATATAATTAAATACGTTTATTTAGAATTTCGTAATAAAATTCATCTTAAAAATTTTGTAAAACAATTTGACTAGTTCACATTTACCATCATGTATTATATATGATGGTAAATGGGATCATTACATTGTGTGTCTAGAGCATTTAGAATACATCTATGAAATTGCAATATATTTAAATTCTCAGTAAATTTAAAAAAAAGATATATTAAAGAAATATTATAACTTCAAAATTGAATTAGTTTAAAAGTAAATACATAATTTAATTACTCCAATTCGATTAGTAATATATTTAATTTTGCCTATCTTATCAAATAAATAAAATAAAATCCTTTATTACCTTAAATTTTGCATTTATTATAACAATTTTACATTATTTAATTATGTTTGAAATTTATAATGTATTTTAATTTTTGAGTTACTGCTGTTTTGTCACTTTTTTAAAATATAAAAAGGAATGGAAATCATGATAACATTGACAAAAGCAACAAAAGTAAGACCAAGAGATATATTCATTTATATTTGGTTTAAAATGTTTCATTTCTACTTAAAATATATTACATGAGAATCTAAGAAATGCATTACATTCATTACAGTTGTAATTTAAATTATAATAATTAATAATATTACACTGAAATTTGACATACAGTTATTATTCAATATACATTTCTTTCATGTAACATTTCATTGAGTTTTATATTTCCTATAATGATACATTACCTATATAAACAGAAAACATGATTAACTATTAAACAGTTTTGCACAAAATATTTTTACACAATATTTTGTAAATTATTCAATCTGTACTAGTACTATTCTAATTAAAGAATATCAGCAATAATAGGAGTAGGGAAAACATAAAACTAGCAGAAAATATATAAAATCTAAAATAAGACATCACTAAAATTCATGCATTCTTGACAGAATTAAAAAAAAAAAAAACTAAGTAACTAATAGAAACACAATTTTGTTATGTAAAGCATATTAAAAATTTTCAATTCTACTCCTATAATGTAAAGTTAGTGTTTTGACTACAGATGTCCACATTTAAGTCAGAGGTATATATGTCGTGTATATCTGCAACTTTACTCGTGATATACAAGACTTGTTATGCTTTACACGTGACATACAAGGTTTATTAGGAAACTGAACACATTTATGATATGAAAAATAATATAAAGTTATGTGAGTACTAATCAATAATGATAATTTGACGAAATAACATAATGTTTAACTTGTACGATTTTTTATTTATGTTATATTCAATATAAACCAATCATTGATTAGAAGAAAGTAGTTTTTAAAGCGCATACTTTATGTATATTGAATTTTTTTTTATTATATTCTTAGCTTAATATTAACATGATGTTTCTAATATTAACCAGTTTTTTTATCACGGAAAAATTTAGTGAATTTATTTTATAATTTTAAATTAATAAGTGGAATATGCTGTGTGTTTCCTACTCAAATCTAGATTATGTAATTAGAATAATGTTATTTCAGAAAGAATATAGCTAAGTTAATGTATTATTACATTAGCTAAAAGTGAAGAAATATTAATATATTTTCAATTTGAGCTTAGAGTAATTTCATTTTTAATATACGAGCAGTGTAAAATTGTTTCAATCGTGAATAAATATTTAAATTTTAAATATATTCAGGATTAAAATATTTCCTAAATAAAGCATTTAAAGGGTATAACATCATATTATGTACTAAATTTATTCACAGTAGTTTAAAACTTTATATATATATATATATATATATATATATATATATATATATATATATATAGTATAGGCAATAGTATGATTTGTAAGCAATAACAAAAAAGTTCACATAGCAGTAAGTATGGGATTTAATATTTTTCTAATAAAAAATTCAACAAATTAAAATATATTCAAAAGGTATTTAACAACGATCATCTTTACAGTGAAAACAGCAATTATTAATTAAAAACATTTCTTCTTTTCCAAATTACCTTTCTATTCTTTGAAAGTAATAAAATTCTTTCAAATAAATATCAAAAATTTAAAATAAATGTATGCTCTTTTATTTATTCTACTTTTAATTATATATTTTGAGCGTACATTCAATAAAACCTGTTTGATATAAATTAAGCAAAATGAAATCTGAGGAAAATAATGTGTGTCGTAAATTATCATTTTCATTTAAGTTGATTGAAATAAATTTGCTAAGAGTTGAAAATTCCATTTCCGAAAAGGCCCTTTTTAAACTTTCTTTATCACGAACAGAAGTAAGTAAACGCTTTTCATATCAACAAGGCAGTGCTAGAGAATTTCTAAATTTGCGACTCTAAAGGAGAGAATTCCACACCCTTCAGGATTCTAGATCAGTCTTTTCAGAATATTAAGCGTTCCTGACTAAATTCTGTAAGAGTCAGCTCTGAAAGAAATTAATAATTTTTCCTTGAAAGAGACAGAAATCCAGCGAAGTTTTATAACACAAACATAAACTAGGAATTCAGAAAATATTTCTGACCACGAGTTAGGAAACACTCTAAATTTTTTTAATAAAGATAAATTTTTGAATAGCGTCAAGGAATATGGAAATGAAAAGTGGTGTCGCTGATGGCGCTGCTCAGTTTCTCGGAACAAAACGCGTTTCTGGAATGCTTATTCAACCATAACTGAAATGTTTTGTGGGATCAACAAATATTTTATGAATACATACTGGGAAACAAGTTTGTTCGTGAAATGTCTTTGGGGAGCAATTATTCATTAGAAACATGTTCTGTTGTAAGAAAATTTTTCTGTTGCATTGTGACAGCGATAGTGACACATCTATTAAGTTGGGTTACAATTTCAATTTATAATGTTTTCATATAATATGATGAATTCACTTGAACTGCTGCATTTGAATTGCGTATTCAAAGAAATTTTATAAAATGAATTGAAAATACTTTCGAAGGAATACATTAAAAACTTGACAGTTTAAAACGTGATGGGAATATTAATTTCAGGATATTTTATAGAAATGCTTTCCTCCTTTGATAATTTAATTTGATTGAACGATTATGTATCTATGCATAAATTGAAATATAAGTGTGAAATAATTTTTTATCTTTTTTAAATTAATTTAAAATAAAAAAGAATCCTTTTTAATAAACTATATTTATCAATCAATAATATATTTCTAACTTTTGTTACATGATTACAGTTACAATACATTTTATATGGTTAAATAATGTAAAAATCTCTTTTATTTGTTTAAACTTTAAAATCAATATTCAAATATATACCCATAATTAAATAAATACATATAACATTCAAATATATACTCATAATAAGCTATTATTAAAGTCAGATTCATAAGAATTGCACTAACTTTCTTTTTCTCATTTCGTTATATGATTTTATACATTTCGTAGGAAATAGCACAATTACATAATTTTTATATTTCTAAGCGTTATTTTTTATGCTAATAAATATATACTTGTTATTCACTTTCTGTGCCTAACAAAGAAATTTGAAATCTCTTCTTCATAAGAATGATATTAAAATAAAAATAAATCATTTACGACCTTAAAAATGCTTATGACGGGAGATTTAGACTTACATTTAATTTTTATTAAAAAGTAAGATTCAAATTAAAATTTTTCCTTAACATATATTTAAATATACAAATCTAATTATAATTCATATCAGATTTTTGTTTTAAATTGTTTTTTTTACAAATGATAGTATAATTTATTTCGTAAATTATATTATTATTTTAATTGATAGTGAAGGACTTTTCTCCACTGCAAGTATTCGGCATGCAATTATTTTGGGAAATATTTAACAATAAGAATAAAGTATATTTATCAATCTGTAAATGATTCAAACTTAACTATGTTTTATATAATACTTATGTGTAAAAACATTACATAAGAGCTATGTATGAAGATAATTCTTAACTAATGAAGCATATTTTATTCTATATTTCCCAGAACGTAATCAATGAAGAATTTAATCATTAAATAATCATTCATATTAATATAGTGAGTTACTAATATGGTAACAGTGAATTTACTAATTTTTAACATCTTTTTGATTATGAAAGTCAAAAATAGATATTTCTGATTCTATATCTATTGTTGACTATTACAACTACTACATACATATTTTAATGCACTTTTAATGCACAAATTTTTAATTAAATAAAATTACAATATGGAAAAAATAGCGGTTAAAAGTGCTTATTTTTAAAATTGGTGTTAAAATTATCATGATTATTGAAGAACACATTTTAACGCACATTTTTCTTGCCGTAAACTTATAATGACTAGAAAAACAATTTTTACCAATAATGTTTAAGACTTCTCTGCATATAGCTTACAAAGATTTGCTTATTAAATTCCTATAGGAGAAAATATAATAGAATTCTATACAATGTGTGTTCATTTTCAATTATTTTAACAAGCAGTAAAATGATTAACTTTTATATTTATCAAATATAATTTAAAATAACTGAGAAGAGCTGTTAATTATAAAACGTATAGAACATTGACACTCTTTTTCTTACAAATGAATAAAAAAATAAAACCATTTTAATACTAATATCAAAATATTTATTCCGGTACGCATGTTTTGTATTATGAGATATTCCATAATTCAATAAAGCATTTATAACCTCAGATATATATTACGATACAATATAAATATTAAGATTTCATAAAATATTACATAAAAGTGTAAATGTACATGTACATTTTAAAATTTTTTTAAAATTATTTAAAATTATTTTAAAATTATTTAAAATATATATTTTGCTAAATTAAAAATAACGAATATGTTTTGAGCTTTAAAAAATTTAACCATTTTAGGAAATAACACATTATATGATTTCCCAAAATTCATTTTTGATCTATAAATATTGTCTAAAATTTAATATCTAAAACAAGTGTGTATCTTGTATATCTTATATGTATATCTTAATGAATATCTTAATCATATGTATGTCTTAATCAGTAAAATATCAATGTAATAAAAAAGGTAATACGAACGTCAACATTCTTTTAAAATATGATAGTTTTAGCTTTTTGTTTAATCATATATCGTCTTCAATCGCAATATTAGTTTCAATATATCTAAATGAATAATATTCAAAGTAAATGAATATTATTCATTAAGATATATTGGAACATTAGAGTAAATGTAAAAGAGAATTCTTTGAAATAAAATGGACTTCGTGCTATTTGAAATAAGAGAATCGAATGACATTGTCTAGACAAAATTAAAGGCTAATTTTCTGCAAAATTTGAAATGAATAAAAAATGGTACTTACGCAAAGAGTCTTCTCATACAAGAAGTCTATTGACATACATTGTTTTTAGGAAACAAAATTTTCAGAATAATTCAAGCATAGTTGGAAAACTATAATAATAAATTATTTTCTAAATAAAATGAAAATTCTAGTATAATCATCGTAAAAGAGAGTTTCTACGGCATATAAAAAATTAATATTTTTCAAGAGTCCAGAAGCTTTTAAATCATTCTATATTTTATGTACTGTATCATTCAAAGAGATACATTGCACATCAATTCTTTTCTTAATTTTATATTTTTTTAAAATATTATCTTCTTTAATCCCATAGATTTATTAATAATTTTAACAAAAACAAATTCTTCAATTCACACAAAAAATTTATAAATCTTTCAATGCATTTTTCGTTTGATTTTATTAATAATATCAAAAGTTGTAATTACTTATTTTAGGGCATATTTTGATATTTTCCAAAGCAATTCTTAAGCCATATCCGTGTTCAAGCACTAAGTTACTCATTATTAACTTAACCTGTTTTTTATTTTTTTATTTTTTTATTTTTCGATGAGCATTTGATGAGCAAAACGCAATAACTAACGATTTTACTAAATTTACAAAACAGATTTTCAATTAATAATTTTTCCTTTTATATTATAGCTAGATTTCAAATGTTTAGGAAATTTTCCAGTTTCAATAAAGTAGTATTCTTCAGAAATTCCTAAATAATTTATTCTAAGACAAATTTAATGGAACGAATTAAGTAATTTCAATACACACAATCCTTTTTAATTTTATTTTACTGCATTTAATGCCATTTTAATTAAATTCTATAGTATTGAGATTTTTTAAGAGACAAAAAATTAAATTTTTCTATTAAATTTTTCAATATTATTTTGAATAAGAATTTAAATTTAAAAGAAAATTTTGAATAAATGTATTAGTATTAGTTGTAAATTTGCATTTTATTAAAATTATTACGTCGAGCATTAAAACATACTTTTATTTTGCAATACTCAACTATAGAGATTTATTTATTTTCAAATTTCTAGAAGAAATATTAAATATTAATCTCTTCAGTAAGTTTTGAATAAGGTCTTTGAAAAATTGCTTATTTATAAAATATTTTATAGACAGAATATGATCAATAACGATATTATTTAACTATTGGAAATGATAAGAAATTAAATTTTCCATTTTCATTACTTATACAAATACTTTTTTCCTTGAAAAACAAAACGAATAATTTGTTTTGAATCCATAAAAGCCGCTTATTAAAGTAATTTTCTTTCAGAAAATGACAAAAAAGAATCAGAAAAAAGATTCACCTATTATATTGCTCCAAAATATGCAAGTAATTTGTTGTTTTATATTTTTTTCTTTATTCCTTGAATTACGAAGAAAGTTATTTTTTCCTGCAACCGAAATTGTTTGTTGTTCATTTAGACATCACATGCATTAGGCAAAACGTCCTGTAAATGATGTTTGTGTTTTCTGATAAATTCGGAACACCTTTACTCTACAAATTAGATTCAAGTTCTGTTTGCATAAAAAATAAGGATGATGAGAAATACAAAAGCGAAATCTTTTCTTTCAACTCATTTAAATACACTGGCATTGAATTTTTTAAATATTCTGCATAGCAATTACGAAATTTATTTCCTTTTTTGATGCTTAGAAAAGTAATTTAAAATTTCATGAAAATTTACGCTTTTATTTCCGACTACTGATTAAAACAAATAAAAGTGGTCAGAAGATCAATATGCATATTTACAAAGAAAGTTATATTATAAATTATATAAGTTGTTTTAAAATGAACTTATATATATATTTTAGTTTGTAATAAGATTAATAATTTCATATAAGTATTTTGTTTCTTATGATTAGATAATCTTATTTAAAGATAGATTCAAATGCGTTATCGAAAAATGTGAACTTTAGATTTTTATAATAATCTTTTTTTGATTATTGGTTTTCATGTTAGGTACGGTATTGTTACGTTTTGGTAAATTTTCAATAAAATAGATGTTAAAACTGTTACATGTTGATAGAAAAAATGTTTCCATGTGAATAGCCTTATATCATATTATCTTAAAAAATACATAATTGAAAACACCATTAGTAAAATATTAAGAATTTTTATAAAAAGTAACATATTGTAGTTTCTATTTATATTTGTGTTTATTAAATAATTACTCATTAAGTTTAAAATATAAAATATTAAAAATATTTACTATGAAAAGTGTGAGTAAAAATTAAATTTTTTAATGTTTAACTCAATAATTTAATT
>JAPDSC010124360.1:16208-37452 GCA_026290005.1 Latrodectus geometricus | reverse complement strand
GTTACTTAAAATGAATGGTTTGATGCACGAATATATTTTCAAATATAAGTTGCAAAATTTGTCTTAAAAAAACTGAAATTTAATAAACAATTTAAATGTGTTCGAAATTGGAATTGGATTTTAAAATATATTTTAAATGGGTTTATTTTAATATTATTTTCTAATATACAGTGTAGTCAATATTTCAGTTCCCCCCCCCCTTGTTGGCATTCAGAATGAATGTAAAAGCACATTAATGTACCCATCATAAGGACTTATATGAGTTCGAAAAAGTAGTATTTATTTTCAGTTATATTTATAAATGAATAAAGTATTTCTTATAAATTATTTCCAATTAGGCACATTTAGCTGATTTGACCAAATATTTATGTGTCTGTATAATTGAATATTGATATAAATACAATTAGTATTCTTTTTTTTTTTTTTTTTTTTTTTTTTTTTTTTTTTTTTTTTTTTTTTTGCTGTTGATATGCTATAATGTATGATGACATGCTCTTTAAAATTGTGAAAAAAAAGATGATTTATATATAATCAGTAAACACTTTACTGAAAAATACGGAGAGAATATAAAAAAATATATATAACAAACAAAAATAAATAATAATTAAAATATTAAAATTAATAACAAAAAGAGAGATATTTCAGAAAGAAATGAAAACAATTATATGGTTAAGAACATAACTGATTTGCAAAGTAAAATGTCGATACAAAATTTTTGATAGTTAAAGATTAATACAGAAAAAATCCCTTATAATATTCCCAAAACATTTAATATATATTTTAAAAATATTTCTGTTTAAATATTCATTCAAGAAAATTATTAGAATGTGATGAAATGGGTTTATAATAATATTGCAAATAAATTATTGCAATATAAAATATAATTTCATCTTTTTTTTTTGTCTTTGATTTAACAAAAATTTTAAAAAAACTATAGAATATGTGAAAAATATTAATTCAGTCCCAAACTTATTAAATGTTTTAAGCACAATTAAAGAACAAGGGCAAGAATAAAAACTAGAAAATGCCTTCAGAAGAAAAAGTTCATAGTGATTTTTATGAATACTTTCAACTCAGTATGATTGTCTGTAGTAGTAATTCCTTAATTCTACTTGCCAAAAACTATCTCGTTTGCTCCCTATTTCTGACTACAATATATTTAATAAGAAAGATACGATTAAACTTTAAAAAATTTTATTCTTAAACATTACTATTTATTTTAAAGAACAAAAGTTTCAACCGCAATACATTTGTAAAATAATAAGCAACAAAAATAAATAAAAAATGAAAATTGGAAAAGAACGTGCAAAAATTACTTTTTCAGAGCAATAATTATAACACATAAAGAAATTATGTCAAATTATATTTTTGAAAATTTATTTATAGAAATGTCTATAAATCTAGGAGATTAAGATGAAATAATATGAATACCAAATAAATGTTAACTATTAGTCAATGATGTTAAATTAAGTGAAGATAGCAATGATATATATAAGAAAAAATCATTAGAATAACACTATGATCATAATAATAATTTACATTTTGTGAAATTTCATTTCTGATAACTAATTTTCTTTTATGTTATTCGATTTTTATAATCTGATGTTCTTCTTTTTTTTTTTTTTTTTGGTTTGAATTCTTTGTATACAACGCCAAACTTGAGCACGGTTCATTTTTTAAAAAATGAGGTGACACGTGCAAGCCTTCTAGACATTGTGAAAGCAATTATTATAGGCACATGATATCAGAAATTTTATGGGAAAGAACTGGGTTGCCGAATTTAACTTCTGTGCTAACCGTACGTTAGGACATAGAAGGGGAGGAAAAACTAAGAAAATTTGAGGATCTCTCTTGTACTGTAGTTTGCTTTGTTTTATTTGAACAACTTAATTTATGAAATTTTGTTTTTCAGAGAGATATTGAACAATTCCATCGAGGATTTGTCGCATTTGAATCATTTCGCCATTATAGAATCAAATGTGTTTATCTGTTGAAATAAAAAATAAATTTCTGAAAAAAGTAGACAAAAAATATTTAAAAGTAAAAATTGTCAAAAATTTTAGAATACTTAATAACAGTCACTCGTCAATTTTTAATGATAGAAAAAAAATCTTGTAAAAAGAAATTACAAGCAAAAACACACCCTCTTTAAAATATTTCAGAGAAGCAAACCATCTTGAATTGGAAGACGCTTTGTTTGTGCTTGCTAAGAAAAATGACAGTAATTGAACATCCTGCCGATAGTAAAGTCATTACAACAAACTCCAAATTCTTTGCTATGAAGTTGACTTAATAAATTTCCAAGTATCAGGCGGTTGGCACTTGAAAATTTAAAAATTAGCACAATTTGATCTTTAGAAAATTGTGTGATGAATTGGAATCAATTAAAGTAAGTGTTTTTAAGTATGGATCTTATTTTGGAAGTGTTTCTCGTAGTTCATTTTAAAGTGCATTCATAGTGCTTTTCATAATTCTTTTCTGTCATTTTAGCTATAAAAAATGTGCGCGCAGTTTGGTAAAAAAATAATTAGATCCTAATAATTTAATACACGTAATTTACAATTTTACGTGCTTTATTCTTTACAAATTGTTTTACAAGTCCCAACGAATTGTCTTTCAACCAATTGCAAATAAGAGTCAAATCTATTTCTAGATACATTTTTAGGAACAAGTTTGGTAGTGATTCTTCACTTTTTATAAAATCCGGTTGAATAAAAATGGTTGTTAAAATATCATAAATTCTTATCTAAATACTTCATAGTTAAATGTATGCAAGGAAATATGAATGGAAAAATTCATATTTTCTTATAAAAAAAAACCTTTGGTTTTCCGAAAAAAAAAGAAAGTTTATCAGTAACTATTACTTTAAAGTTATTCTCAAAAAGATTTAAGTATCATATTCCAAAATGACATCTTGTCCCATATCAAATATTTAAAAAATGATGATGGATTAAAAGAATATTTTGATTTGGCTATTGGATATTTCTGATTTAAATATAATAGAAAATGCTTGAAAACTATTCGTAAGAAAACATTTTCTAACAATCTCTTACATTAGAATTTCTTATTATTTAAATTTATGATGAAAAAAATAAGTTTGTCAAAGTCTGAAGGTTAATATTGTAGATCAATAAATATCGTAAAAATATATTTTTTATTTATTTTTCATGTTTTAGAAGCCGCATAATTCACACTCATTTGATTTGTTAAGATTAATTTGGTTTATTTTTAATTTAAATGCAATATTCCTTTCATTTACGTTATTTTAATTAGGATTCAAAGTATTTAAATTGGCTTCAAAAAATTAGAATTAAATTTGATCGAAATTCATATTTGCTTCTGTGAATATGAAAGACGGGATAATGATTTTATAAACAATTTTAATTAATCTGAACAAAAGATTGTTGATAAAATTAATTGAGGCTTACATTTTCTTTAACCAAAAATTTATTTTAGAGACGAATATTTTTTCAATGATTTTTACGTATATAATATAAAACTCAATAATCTACAAAAATTAATAGCTCACATTTAAAATCCTTATTAGCCATGTATTTTTTTTTTTGTGATAAACATGTCATGATTCAGAATTAATACCTTAGATTTTATGTCAATTTAACATATTATTTGCTCTTTAGTTCTTTTAAATGAGCAATATACCTAAATTATTTACGGAAAGCCATATGTACCATGATAAAATTATTAACATTTTCTTTATAAAAGTATAATATGTATTTGAAACACGTAGGCAGTTTCAGTACCAATTTTTACTCTTTGTACGTTTTTTTACAAATAACTTCGTCTAAAGCAAGTGTGAAATCTCCCAGAATTTGACTTAAAGAGCAACATACTTTTCATTTTTCATCACTTTATGAAATTCTTGCACATTAATGTATAAATTTTATGACGCATGTTTACTTAGCACCATAATTCAGTTTTGTGAATAATTTTTATGTGATGTTATTCTTAAAGACACTTTTCGTACCTGAGTATTGTGTAACTACGATTTCGGAACTTTAAGAAAATATTAATTAATTTCAAATTATTCTGCAGCATTAGCAAATTTAATCAAAACTATTAAATTTAGAGAAATTATCAGATCCAAATGTCTTACAAAAGATTAAATCAATTAATCTTTGCTTAATTTCTTGATTAGAAGATATTTATTAATAGTAAAACTAATTGCCGGCACATGTTTGCTGAATTTCATCAAATCATATAACTTTTGTTGGTACTTAGAATTTTAATAATAAACGTAAATCTTCTTTGACTGTCTAGAGAGAGAGAGTTGCTCATCTCATGATTTACATTGGCAACTGAACTGTGGCAAAATTTGCTCATGCCACGGTTTTTGCGAGTATTTTTTCTTTTATTGAAGATCTTATCTCGAAATCAGAAATATAATTTATACATAGTATTAGGCATTTGAATTTTATTATCATATTTTTAAATTACGTGGGATTTTCTGTACTAGATATTTTGGCATTTACATCTCTAATTTCTGTATGTTTCCCTGTTATTTTTAATAAGAAATGGGTGCTAGAAAATGTTCATCTATTGAATATATATTCATGATGATTTATCACCTTTTCAAATCTTTTGTAGTTTCTATAGTGACAGTGATCTATATTTTTAGTGTTTAGTTTTCAGTTTTGAGCTCTCAGTGAATTATATTTTCTTATATTTCATAGATTTAACGTTTTGTATTATATAATAAATAGAAAATAACTGTAATTCAAATAGAATTTATTAAAAATATTTTTGATAATATTTGAAATTTGTTTTCCTGACATCTTAATTTCACTTGATAAAACTTTACATAAAAAGAGAAGAAAAAATGCATACCTTAAAAGGAAAAGAATCTATATTTAAAATATAATTTTATAATATAAATAAATTTAAATCGTGCTAAAAAGAAAATGTGCATTTTTGAAGCAATTATGGTTCATAAATTGAGCAGTATTAGTATTGAGAGCTGAGAAGTATTTCCTGTTAGATAACTAAGTAGAATATGATAACTATAACTTATAAGCAAATTGCATTTTAGATGTACATTGTTCTATAAAAGAAATATATATCATTCAAAATATATTCGTTATTATTCATATTTGGGATAGATTTAAAAGTTTTCACTGTTGTTCTTATATTAAATGCAAGAAAGCGAAGATAAAATCTATTACCAATCGAGAAGAGTTTTTAATCAAATAGTAAAGTTTCTTTGAAAAATACATTTGTTTTCTAAGATTTGAAATATGTCATTGTTTGATATTTTTTTTTATTTTTCGAAATACGATAATATAGTTAACTTTTCAATTTATTAAATATATATTTCTTTACATTTAATTGTTTGAAATATTTCCCGTGTTTATTTGTTTTTGCATAGTTTATCAAAGATAGTATGCACATCTTATTTTTAACTCTAATATTAAGGAGTATGAACACAATAATTATTCATTCTAAATTTTATAAAAATATAACAAAATTAACTTATTATGTGAAACCCCATATAAATTCTGTGGGCATGGAATTATGTTATTGAATGAGAATATATCAAATACAAGAAAATATTTCGAAAAAATATATTGAATGTATTTTGGTAATATTTATATGGTTTACAGATATATTATTGTTAAAATATATCTTTGACTTTAGTTATTGTACACTAGCTTAGATATTGGAGAAACATTTGTAGGAAGAAAAAATATTTATATTTTAAATATTATCTTAAAATAAGAAGATACGTGGTACAGTAGCTATATCAATGTACCAATTGCTATACGTTTTACAAACATTATTCCTTTGTAGAGTAAATGTTTAAATTTCAGTATATTTATAATAATAAAATATAGGTTAAATTTTAAATGAGAAGCCATTTATAAAAACACTAAAACACATGAACATTTACCCTTTTTATTTTCATAAAAATAATGTGATTCGTAGGAAGATGTTAGTCAGATAATTTATCCTTTGAATTAAGAAATTATTTTCATAATTATAAGGTTCATGAATAAGAATTATAAAGCCAATTGAGAGAGTAAAATATATTTATTTAAAGAAGACTATATCTCTACATGATTTTTTTTAATTTAAAAGTAAACTAAGTCCCCTTAATATTTCCTATATTTATTTCCTTTATTTTTGTTTGTATTGTTTAGTATAACTTGATGATATATTAGGAAGCATTGCATGAATTCTCACTCATGTAACTCTTTAAATTGTTTTAGTTGCTTAATAAGTTACTAATTTCATGCATATCCTAACTGTGTATTTCCATTAACTATTTCTTTGATTAGGAATCATAATTTCAACCATTGATTTATTTGCTTTTTCCTATTTAAAAATAGAATGAATGAAGAAAAATGTGAAACCGTGGAAAAATTTCAACATTTTCTTGTTCTACTCTTTTGCGAAATTACAATCTCTTCCATAGCCATCATTAGTTTCAGAACCAGGAAATTCTTAACTACACTTCCTCAATTCTACAGGCACGGAAATTCATCAGTTAATCGCTCCTTCTACCTATCCCTGAAAGTAAAATTCGGGAAGGCAGCCCTATGATTTATGGCCTCCTGGTTCTCGAAGTGAGATTAATTTCCGAATTCTCTCCCGTTGAGGTATTCCGGGAATGTGGGCTCCCCATATTATTCTCTAGATCCGGCCCTTTTCTTCTAAGGATAAGGGCTGCTTCTGGAATTCCTGGATGTGGGAGATTTTCCAACCCCGGTTTTCCAGCCATGGATGAAAAGTTTTAGTATTGTGCGAAACTGGGTTGCTGCTTACTTGTGGAGGGGGAGGAGCGCCGTCGTTTATATTCGAATAGAAGGATCAAGTCGATGGGTTTTTTTTTCAATCGTTAGGATGTATGACATTCGAACACGAAAGAATGAAATGTATGGCAAGGGTCAAGGTAATATTGAAGGATGCCTATAAATAAGTAAGATACCAAAACATTAAAAAACTTTTAGCTTTATTTCAATTACACTCCTTCGTGTATTTTGCTAATGTAATTATATGACTTAAGAGGTTAAGATAAAAATAGAATAAATTTTATAGAAAAAATGAAATTATAATATTAAATGTAAACTGAATGCACATAAGAATGTAGACATTCCTTGGAATTATAAAAAATAATCTCAATCATCAGTAACAATTTTTTTAATAAAATTGAAATAATAATCACACAGTTTTAGAAAACCCTAAACCAATTAAATAAAACTCAATTTTTAAAATTTTTCTTATTGTAAACTATTATCCCTATAGCAAAAATTTAAATACTATCTAATTTTATGAGGAAATATATTAATCAATAGAAAGCTTTAAAGATAAATTATTTATTTCTGTATATTTTTCTGCATCCATTTGTTTATTTATTTTTGTTTTATATGCTTCAAAACTTCTTATTAAAAAATCTTGGTACAGTTTTTTTTTTTTATAATAAGCAATACATATGGACGATATTTCAATATATGATGTGTAGAAATGTCATTTTCTGTGAAGTTATTTGTTTTATCACCTTTTTAAATAATAATGTTGACGTTCTTCGGATAGAAATACATTTTAACTTCAAAAGAAATAGCGAATAATATGGACTACTCAAAATAGCTCCAGGCATACAGTACTATACACAAATCTAGTTATATACCTTTAAATATAAAAGTATAGAAATTTAAATATACATAATAAAGAAATATAATTTGTTTGAGTTATTTAATAAAACTCTTTGTCGGGTAACTAAGATTATATTATTAATACCAAAAATTAGATGGGATACCGAATACATGCAGGGAATAAAAGAATTCATAAATGTAAAATATTCGCTAATCTTTTAATTTGTTTGTCTTCTGTAATAATATGATGAAATAAATTTTTTTTATATTCCATTCCTTAAAAAAACATTTTTTCTTCCTTAAAGAATTTTTTTGGGCATTGAACTTTATTTCATGCAGTTAGAAAAAGAAACAGAAAGGACCTCATAATTCTCTACAAATGTGCCTATAAAAAACAGAAATGTACCGTTTGTAATTCATTGTTCTACAAAGAATGGTATAAAACTATTAATCATTCAAATTAAAAATCATCCTTTCCAAAAGCATGATCAAACAAATGGAACATGGTACAATATCCTAAGATGTAATCATTTTAGAAAGGTGTATTAGGAATATATTACACTGGTTTGAAAACAATCCCTTTTAATGGCAATATGTATCTGTCAAAGATTATTTTCCTATTTTAAATGATGCTTTTACATAAATATCAAATCATTATGGATTTATTATTTGGCTAATAACGTTAAATATGATCTCATACTAAAAACAAAAAGCTGATACTAAAGTATATACCAAAAAGGATAAAAAAATGCCAAGTACGTAACATAATACCAGAAGATGCAAGTCATATTTGAATCAATGAAGTTTTTAAGATCAGCATGGCATTGCCAGAAAAATTTTGAATATCAACACTGCGTATGGGAAAGGACAATTATGGTTTTAATGAACATTTTTAATTTATGTCTTCTACTATAGTTTTTCTCTAATTTCTGCGTAAATTATATTCATCCAGCAGACGTAGAATAATCAGATAAAAATTATAATTGTGTATGCATTTTGTAAATGTTTATAATGTATACAAATACTTTGTTTAAGAAACACTGTCAATTAATATTTTTAGGCTGCATTTCTTCTACATATTTTAGTAATATATTATATTTTTCTTAATAAGAAATCGGAATAGAATTTCAGTTTTACTTTGTAGTTTTTAAAAATATTGTCTTATGAAAAGCTTTCTCAAGCCATTTGTTTAAATAGCTTCAAAAATTCATAAATTTTGGAGGAACTTGAGAAAATTTTGGAATTCTATTAATAAATTCTCGAAATTAAGGGCCAAATTATATTCCAAATTGAAAGTATTTTTTTATCATTAAAACATTTTTAAGTAAATGACTTGGAGAATATGGTAGCAAATTAAGTAGAGAAATAAATTACCAATCTGGGAAATACCTTAAGCTGAATTTCTATATTTTTGTTTTAAATATTTACATATTACAATAATGATATTTTTTCCAATACATTCACTAATTTACACTTTTTAGAGTCTTTTGAAGTACATAATTTATGTTTCATCTAATCAAATTAGTCAAAAAATTAAATATGTGCATAAAATGTTTCAATGTCAATATATATTGACATTATGATTATATAATAAAATTTGTTTTATCTAATTAAATTTCATTAGTCAGAAATTAAAATGTGTGAATAAAATGTTTCAAAGTAAAAATTGCAATATTGTATAATAAGAAAAAATTAGACTTACTAAAATAAAATTTATTTTGAAATTTTCAATGGAATCTAAATTTTGACAAAGTCTAATAGTTTATAATTACTGCTTGTAAAACTAATGTAAATATTTTATGAAAACTCTTTGATACTGTTATTGCTATATACATATGAATACGTCTGTACATGTATATTCATAAACAGTTATCACAAGAAACTGTTGATTATGCTCAAAACGCAAATTTTACTTCACTCATTTCATATAAACTACTTTTAATATAAATTTATTATTAGCATCGTGAAAAATAAAAGCAACAACGTTTAAAATATATATTCTTAATTCAATTACCTTTTGTAATACATCAATATGCTTTATATTTTTTGATGCATTTACATTTTAGATATTTCAAACTAAAATTTTATTACTTTTTTATTTCAAATATCCCTGAAATTATATATATATATATATATATATATATATATATATATATATATATAATTGGTTTAGTGCGAAGTTTGTAAGAACTTGTATTCAAACTAAAAATATTGCAATACACGAATAAAGACGAGATTATACAGATGTAAGTCTAAATTTGAAATAATATTTTAAAATTCTGAAAATTATGAAAGAATTGTTCTTTAAAATTACGAGTATTTAAACAACATTAGCAAAAAACTTAAAATATATATATTCTAAAGCTTAAATTAAAATATTATACAATCTCTAAATTTTATTTAATATTTCATCATTAAAATGAGAATTTCCTTTACGTTAATATCAGTATTTTCTAACTGTCTCATAATATTGAATACTTTTAATCATTTTCTATACTTTTGCGATATTTAGTAATTTTTAAAGTGAAAAATGTAAAAACCATATCTAAATCTCATAGTCTATTATTTTAAGGGGAGAGTACTAGGTATTTTATGAAAGAAATTTCTTTTAGAGGTTTCTCAGTATGACATGAAAGAAAAACTATGAAAGTATATGTACATAAAATAATTCATTATTATTAGGAAGTAAAATTTTTATAACATTGTTCACGATTATTTAATTCTATAAGTACAATTATTGAAGGAAAATTAGTAATTGGTATTGATGAACAATTTCTATTACAATTTTAATGAATTATTTTGATCTTAAAAATATAATTACATGAAAAGACGGGTATTTAAATGTCATACAAAATGAATATTTTCCATATAAAAGTTTAAATATTTTTAAAATATAGAAATAAATATCTGGCTTTCTTATTTTACTTCATTTAAAATAATATCATTTAAACTTAAGAGATCAACATTTAACTAATTTTTCGTGATATGATAAAACATAAACAAAATAACAAGAAAACATTTAACCAAAACTATGATATTTATTTTGTAAATAATTGTAATTTTCAATAAAACTATAAGACGCCTGTAAGCATATTCACTATCTCATCCAAAAGAAGTCTGCCATTCTAAAATGACCTACATACGTTTAATAATCTATTAGATTAAATGCCCCTCTGTTGTATAGGGTAAGGTAGTGAAAAAAATGGTGAATTCTCAGGGTCTAATCTCTAACTTAAATTTTAAAATTTATAGTGTAAATTAAAAAATGTAATTATAACTTATATACAAATAAAGAGATGACTTATTTTCTTTTATTCATCAGTTCTTAAATTTGAGAATGTTTCAACTGAAAAATAATGTTTTTATATAAAAGTTTAACTACCTATTGAATTCCTATAACTTGTAACTGAATTAAGTAGTATAGAGTTATTCTAACAACTACGATCTTTTCATTACCTAATTAATTGTAGAAAAAATGTTTGTTAAATGTGTTTTTATTTTAATTTTATGAAATAAACGAATTAAAAGGTTCTTTGTGATGCTGAAGCAAAGTAAAGGGTGTAGGGTATCATTATTTCCCCATTTAAATTTCCAACGTTTATAATTCAAATGAAGACGTGATTCTTTTGTTGAAAACTCCTATTGTCCGTTTCACAATAAGCAGCAGAGAATATCTTCTATTCAATGAGAAAAGCAGAATTAACATTTGTCAAAACTCAACAATAAAAAGAAATTTAGAATGTTCATTGAATGATGACAAAGAATTTACATTGGCCAAGGAAATATTTACGCATAAATAGAATATCTATGTCTTTATAAATGTAATTTAAATTTATTTTAATAACAAAACCAAAACCATGCATTCATTACTAAAACTAAATTTATTCTCAGTTTAAATGTTTGATCTTTAGTAAAGGCTTAACCTTTTTCTAATCAGATCTTATTTATATAATGTAATCAAAATATTAACAAAGTTAAGCACATTAGCATTGCTGATTGTACCGCAATGGTCATAACTATTATCTTGTATTTATTTATAAGATATAATTACAAATAATAACAGCTTATAAATATTCTCTTGTATTTCATATATCGCATTACAAAGAAGCATAACTTATCACAAGTTTGAAACATTTTATTAAAATTATAATTTTTGGGTGAGATATTACAACAATTGTCTAATAATTCTGTCAAAAGTGTTTTAAAATATTTAATATCCATTTTCTATTTATTGCACTTTCAAATCTTTTATTCTAGCTTAAAATATTAATATTGAGCTTGTAAATTGCATAGCTTTTCATAGTTTTGCTTAAAGCGTTTTGTTTAATTATATGTATGAATAAGCTTTTAATTGGATTGGATTTATAATTTTAAAAGAAACCTGGTGAACTAATAAGAACCAGTCCATTAAATTGCCTAATTTTAAGAATTAAAAAAATCAGCGTTAATTTTAAATTATTTATACATTAATTTGTTATTTTTTTTACATTTTATTGAATGAAAAATGTTTTTAATTGTTTGCTACTTGGATTACTCCATAATTAATAGAATATGCAATCTTATAATAACTTGTTTGCATTATTTTATATACAAATTTATTTAAATTATTAAATATATTAAAGAATATCTCTTAAGGATATAAATCCAAAAATATTAATACTTCTATAAAGGATAATTCCCATATACCTTTTCAAATCCAATACTTAAAACTGCAGAATTACATTAAAAATGTTTTTTTAATGATATCAGAGTTATATATTTGATTACATGTAACACTACTATACGTATTTTGATAAAAATATATTATTCCTATGATTTGTATTGAACCAGGATAATGCATTTAACCATTTTACAGATATTCAGAAGTGATAAGTCCTGTTGGCAAACACTAAATTACTTGATGAGGCTTCATTCCATTTCAAATGTAAGTAACTTATGATAAATATATTCAATCCTCTTTGATTAAACCCTTATTTGGTTGCCCAGAGAATATTTGGGAAGGCAGAATGAATTACTAGCAATTCAATTCCTGCAGTTCGTTAATATTGATCAGTGGTTGATAATGATAATCATAACATATTTTTTTTTCCGTAAGTATAACATTTTATTCAATTAAACTAACTATGCATATTACTTTTTTGTTACATGTTAATTCTGAAGTGTCAATTCATTTTTATATTTATATTATTTTGACTTAATTTTATTTGTATATTAAAATAGTGAATTTTATTTATTTTACACCTGGATATTAATTTAAAATGATAAATTTGGCAAATTGTCTCCATCAAAAAAGAAAAAAAATATTAATAAAGTAAAATGTATTTTCTTTATTGCTATTCCCTATGAAAATTATAATAACATTGAAAAAATCTTAGAATTAAATTAATAATATAATCACTCTTATGTAAATTTTATATTGTTGTTGTCGTGTGTCAGCCAGGCTGTCAATATGGGATGCGCTGCTCCACTTTTCCAACTGAACCATATTTGGTGTGGAGTCCGACTTCCTCAGTACACACATGCCATAGGTACCCGTTTTTAGGGCAGGCAACCATTCACACACAAAGAAAGAACAAAGACAATAAAGAAAGAGAGAGAGAAAGTACATCTAAGCCGGAGCCAGGATTCGAACCCAGGTCCCACCTATCTGTAGTCAGGTACGCTAACCACTAGACTATATTTTACGTGAAAGATCTAATAAAAACCATTCATTTATGGTACTTCTTCAATAGTATTTTATATTTTACCTGTAATATTAAATAAAATCAAATTAACTTAGTCTCTTTAAATTTTTAAATACACTTAGTGTTGTGTAAAAAAAAATATTTATATTATTTGCCATCAATAAAATTTTAATCTACTTTAACTATATTAATTCTATGAAATCTTCTCAATTTATCATAAATGTAATGAATTCTAATTCAGAATTCATTAAAATACAAAAAATAAAAATGTGACAAAAAATAAAAATGTTAGAAGTTTTTCTTAAAAAAAAAAAAAAAAAAAAATCCAAAAATCTCATTAAAAAAAAAAAAAACGTTAAGGACATTTATTTATAATAGTTTCAAAATAAACAGTTTAAAAATATATATATATATATATTGAAATGAATTATCAAGCTTATTAATGGGTAATTTAAAGTTGATAAAAATCCGTAGAAAAAGTTTTGGAAAATATATGACATTTTTACTGTGACGATATTATGAATGAACAAATGATGAATGGACAAATTTTCACTAAGCTCTGCCCAAAAGGAAATAAAATAGTTTTTATTAATATTCAAAAAGAACGAACATGTCGCTTAAATATTAACACACAATTATTTACTGTATTTTTTAACTTTGAACAACGCATAGCGACATACTAAAGTATTCTCGTACGATACTCTATCAAGATATTTATTTTTGTTATTCTAAATAAAATTTAAATGTAACATTGTAAATTGTATTCATTGCACTATTTTGCATAAATTTATGTAACTACAATTTCTCTTATTGTAAGAATAATTAATTTTCTAAATCCCATGTATAGAATTGTAGCAAATATATTAACTGCTTTCAAAACATTTAAAAGAAACATTTTTAGCTTAATATATTAAAAATATATATTACATAACTTAATCTTTATGATTTTAAATATATTTAGTAACCTATAACTTTTAAATAAAATTAATGGAAGATAAAATGAAAATTAAATTTTAAATTAAAAATAAAATAAGTAATTAACAAATTGTATACAAGGATAAATTAAAAATTTTACAATGTTTGAAAGCAAATGCTTTATTGAACGATACATTTGGAAATCTTTCTAAGGACTTCAATGTGAATGTGATTACAGTGAAAAAATTAATATATGTGCTAAATATCAACGCATTTTTATTTGTTTCTTCGTACTAGTAAACTAAATTCATAAATAATTGTTTGAATTTTATCAAATCATCTCATTAATTTCATATCAAACACATAATAAAATTATTTTTTTTTATTTCTGATGACGGACACCCTTTAGCAAGTAAATACATTAGCCCATTTGCCGCAACAATGCCGGAAACTGCTACTCATTTTATCGTTACCTGGTGGGCACCTGTGAACCAAGTCACGTATGTACTAGTCCTCTGAGGAACATAGAGAGAGAGAAAGTACATCCATGCCCAAGCCGGGAATCAAACCCAGGTCCTCCCCATCCGTAGTCAGTTACGCTAACAACTAGACACGTTGGGTGGCACATAATGAACTTAACCCATTAAAAAACAAGCCTTACCATAATAATAATTTACTGTTATCTTATTCATTAATCTTTCGAAACAGAAAAACTTAAAATAACCACTTAAGAATATTTAAAAATAACTTACAAATACTCAAGCTTGTTAAAAATCATTAAGGGAACTATGAATTCTTATAAAAATGATAAATTTCAAACCTAATACCTTAGAATTTTTCACATCAAATTCTAGGATCCAACCTATGTTTGTGAAAAAATCATCAAATTTTTTGAGTAATATTAACAACATTTCTTGAAATATTACAATAAAATAATTGCTTCAAATTTTTTCAACTATAATTTTGCCCAAATATTTAAAAGGAAATAATGTTGTTTCATAACGTATTTAATAGAATGTAGAAGAAAATAACTCTTCGAATAAAATATATATATCTATATATCTATTTTTTAAAGTATTGATGAAATGTTAAGCTAAATTATAATTTAACACATTTATACTATGTTGCTATTGCTTTTAAAATTTTATCAATCATGATTATAAAATTCTAATTTGAATCTTTACAAACAAAGATACTAATCATTCAACTAACGAATACTTTTTCATTGGTTGAGATGTACAGTTTTCTACGTATCTCTTTTGCTATATCTTTAAGCATATAAAATATTACCTAATCAGCAAGTTTGTGTTATATTTTCCGTTTTATTTATAGCATTCTTGGTGATATATTATTATCAGGCCTTAAAATTTATTTAAAAGGAAGGAAAATGCATTTTTGTGATTTATTTTCTTTGCTTTTGATTTTTTTTGGGGGGGGATTTCAGTGATTGAATGAATAATAAAAGGTTTAAAAAATAAACAAAAAATGTAATGTTCATTTCTTGTCAAAATCTGTTATTAAAAATCAAGACAATTTGCCTGATCCTACATCAAAATCATTTAAAGTAAATATTATAAATTTAATTTAATTACTGAATCGAACTATGATATCAGTTAGTGTAACTCATGAATTAATTTATCTTCAAACATATATTTTCTACAGAATCAGATAAACATAGATTATAACAAAACATACTTTCTTTGATCTGATTATAACTTTGTTGGTATGTTTGAAATGGATATTAATGAATAATTAAAAGAAAAGATTAAAAGTTAAATCTTCAATTTTGTTGCTGGATACTCACTGTTTAGTTACCTCACAAAGACTAATGCAATTTACATCTAAGAACTCTTCCACAATTTTACTCTTCTACAATATTTTTTTCGCTCTCCTACCTAGCACCCTTCTCATGGTGCGTATCAAGACCACAAGTTATGATATTCACCAAGGCATCATTTGAAAGTCAGTATACTAAATTTACAGCTATTATCTTTATAAATAAGAAAATAGTCTTTTAAAATACTAATAATTTCTAAGAAGGTAATTATTTTGAAACGAACAAAAGCATGCATACTTTAATATTCTTATTTTCATTAATGGAAAATTTTTCCAGAAGTTTCTTAAGAAAACGCCTTATTTTAGAACTTTTTTCTAGAATCATTTATGATTCCGTAACAAACAAAGTAATTTTTCTTTAGTTTTGAACCATATATAACTTCGTACTTTAAAATTACATTTTAAGAATGAAACTATATTTTTTTTTTTTTAAAATTTATCGAAATACAAATATTTTATGCTTCTCAATTTATTAGTTTCTTAAGAAAACAAATAAATAAAGTACGTAAGAACTTGTTATAAAGTAATAACTATCAATTTATATTATTTACATTCTGTCTCCATGTGTGCATATTTATTTCGTCATTTGAATATATTCAAAATATGAGTAAAAACGGAAGTAATATATTAATAAATTTAAAAATTATTGCTTTTATTTTAGATTCAACATTTTTTTTACAATGGTGATTTAAATTAAGATAATTTTCAAAGTCATTAATGCATTTAAAATATTTAATTATATATTCAAATGTCAAAATTAAATTTCTTTCCGCTGGGAAAGATTTTATATCAATATTTAGGTATCTATTATCTTTGTATAATTATACTACATAATTCATTTCCCTTTATGAATACGTTTAAATTCTTTTTTTAAACTATTTCCTGAAAGTAATTGTTTATAGAAATGAATAGTAAGTTTTCTTAATAGGAATGAATTAATCACTAACTTTTACCAGGATAAAGTAATCACAATATTATTTAATTGAATATTCTTATGGATTATTCCTTTTTACGTAAATAGACGTTTAATATCTGCCTAAAAAATATTGAAGATGAAATTATTACAGAAAGTTATTACAAATAAATTATTACAGAAAATTATTTTGTGATGTGTTATAAATTGCAACAGAAAAGGACATGAAATCTTACTACAACAGAAATAAAGCTTTAAGGAAGAATTTGAACGTAAGTAAATTACAATAATTCAAGCTTTCTAATAGTTTAAAATTATATAAAAAGTCTTGAAAAATATTTTAATACATTATATCTATTCATTTAAACACATAACTAACTTAACTACCAAATTAAGAATTATTTATGCTGATAATATGATAATTATTTAAATATTCTTATAAATATTTAAATCGTTACTGTCAACAAAAATAAACATTTTCAGGAGAATTTACATTTTTCTTAATGATTATCATCATCGCTCTTAAAATAGTCCTTATCAACAAAAATTAAATCTTAAATGTAATTACTTAAATTTCAAAATTAATAATTTTTTAAAATTTAAAACTACTTAAGTGCAGTGTATTGCACAAAAATTTGATAATGCAAGGGATAGAAATATATTTAATCACAGTTTTTTGTTAAAAGTTTAACACCATATTTCTTCACATTTTAAGGTAAATGAAAAATTAATTTGAGAATTAATAGAGGAATGTTTTTGTTCTTTTTATGCTGATAATATATAGAAAAACTGGCATATAAAAGACAGTTTGAACAAATTGATAAAAAACTTATATGCACAAATTAATTACAATCAAGCTACTATGAATTATATCGCTATGAAAAAAAAACACTAAATTGAATTAAGTAAATTTGAAAAGCACAATCACAAACTTTAAATATATTTGAAATCTAAGTTTGTATAAAATATCAAAATTAAAATGTATTTTGATATGTTAGAGAAAATATATATATAGTGAGAAAATTTGTTACATGTAAAATTATGCGAATTTCAATATGTATTTCTATCGTAATTAGATCCAATCCTCTTTTTTTCTTTGTTTTATATAAATGGATATGACATTAACTATTGTAAAAAATTTAAACTGAACATTTCTTATTTCATTTTAAGCGTTTTTTTTTCTATTTTCATTAGCAAATTATTTTCCAATTGCTGATGTACTCAAAAAGTTTATATATACAGGAGACTAATATCACTCAGTAAATAAAATATTATTTGAATTTTCATTAAATGAAAAAAAATTAGTACATCAATTATAAATAAAAAAAACTGTAAAGAATTAATAAGTAAAATACAAATAAAAAATTCGGTAATTTACCCATTATATACTCAATATATAAATATATATATATATATACATATATATATTAATATTTGAAATTTATTACTTTAATGTACATATAAATTATAAAATTCAAATGTTATTCATAAAATGTTTCTTTTTATGTAGCTTAATATATGAATTCTGTTGCATTTTATTTTCTTTTAAATAAATAACAAATGAAAAATTTAATTTCGAATTATTAAAAATTTGATCATTTTCTAAATACATTTCATAGAGCATATGAAATTATTTTATCGGCTACAATTCAACAAAAATTTAAAATATTTTCTTTCTAATGCAGTGAAAGAATTTTGATAAATCTATATTTTATGTTTTATTTTAAACAAGTAATTAATATTTCACATATAATCACCGAATAGCATTTTTTACTTTCAATTTTTTGTCATCTTCTTCAAATTGTTTTATTTCATTCCTCTGTTTCAAAGATGAAAAATTACTTTTTGTTCTTCAATAATTTCTGAAATCTATATATTTCAAATTTTTAAATTTTACTTGTAAATGACATATACGTTTAATATTAGAAAATGGAATTACATTCACTTATCACAGTGAGTAATTTTTTTAACTTTGTAGAATTTGGCTCACATTTAAATTTTTGATCTTTACTATATTAACACATCACATTTAATACTTTCTTATCTCTTCAATATATTTTTAAGAAAATTTATTTCATTTTAAACTAATATTACCTTTTAATTTTTTAGATAGTAATGTGATCAATTTATATTTTCTAGTAAATAATTGCCTATGAAATAAGAGCTCTGTAAGTGCCATAGAAATTCAAGAAAAGTTTTTTGTTAAAAATAAGGATCTAAACATTAATATTAAATATTAAGTAACTTTTTAGCTTACATAAATAAATAAATTTTAAACTGTAGAAAAATATTTAAGTTAGAATAATTTTTTAATTTCTAAACTCATACATTTAATTATGAAATCTTAATGCACACCTCTTAAATTTTTTTTCAATATACTAAAGTCTTTTATACTAAATATTCATTTAGGTATAAAATATTTCTTTAATTTATCGGCATCTAAACTAATCAACGGACTTTCTTGTTGTACAAAAATATAGAAAAATGATTTTATTTAACAAATTTAAAAAAGCTTACCATTATTTTGGATTTCCTTGAATAATTTTTCAATAAAATGTTCTCTATATGAATGTTCAAGAATTGCTTGACTCTTCAAATGATTGCATTTCTACAGAACTAGAGAAGTTAACAATGCAGTTTAAGTTAAATTGTGAAGTCACAAATTCACATAAAGGATATTCTCATATTAATTTACTTATAAAATGTTTCAAAATAACATTCTTTTCTTACGAGCGTATGTGAGTCTTTCCTTTTATGAACCGCATATATTTTATCAGTCTGCGTTTACAAATGTCTGTTTGCCCCGAACATAAATAATTATTATTTAGGTTTTTTATTCAAGTTCTATATAAAACTTAGAATTTGAACATTCATAAAATGTAATAAAATAAGTTTTGTAAAGCATAGTGAAGTATGAAATCTTCAGCTTTTTCTCGAACATTTTTTATATTTAAAAAAAGCTGAGTTTGTGTCTTCCTTAACACGACAGTAGCCCGATGTCAAAGTTGTTCCTTCGGCCCAAAGAAAAGTTTATTTTCCTCTTTCCTCGTGCGCTTCAATAGTTTGCGTGAAATGTTCTTTTTCCTTGCCAAAAATTTAAATGAAATTTATTTCTGTAGGCTGGAGATAAGTGCTGGTCAGGAGAGCGAAAGGAAGACCTTTCTCCGCCAGGAGAAAGAGTTCAGAGAAGCAGCCAACCAGTGGAGACTGAAAGGAAGACCGAGAGTAGAGAATTGCCAGCAACTTTGCAGTTCGGAGCAGTTCTGAATCCTCGCGGAAAGAGGAAGGTCGGGACATAGGCATGGTCTACGTCACTCGCCATCGATCCGACCCTTTGGAATATGCGGTAAGAGAGAGCGCCCCTGGCCCATTGCCGTCGTCTATTTTAGACTAGGACCCATCGTTGCGCCCTAGTCTATCCAACTGATCTTTTAACATCCGGAATAAAAAAGAAAAATAAATAACATTACTTGTGTTATATAAATCAAGCTTCAAACGGAAGCTGTTTTCATTCCTTTCAGGATTTTTTTCTAGCGTTAAAAAGTTAGAAAGATAAATATTTAAAAACTGTCAAACAAAACAATTCGTGTATTATTGTTGAAGCTATAAGGTATTTTATTGAATTTAATTGCGTATTCTATGATTATTGGAATAAAAAGTATGAATTACCCACTGCGTCAATGTCTGAAATGAGTCGAAAATATGCATGATTCAAAGTGAAAAAATGTATGGAAACTCGAAATAATTTTTGATATATTCCCGTGTGATGATATGTAAATGAGCTTTCACTTTCTCAAAAAATATTAAAATAGAAATGAACTTAACTCAATAGTTGATAGGAAAATATTATTGGAATGTTTAATTATTTTTCCTAATTGGAAACTTTTATAAATCAACATGTATGTGAATATAAATAAATTAATGATTTTTAATAATAAATACGCGATTAAAACTAATAATTGCTATACATTGATTACTTTTTGTTGTACATTAATTGATTTTTTTGTTGTAACTTTATGATTTTTTATATAAAATTAAACACAATTTCATTATTGTAAAAAGAGATGTAAATGCCAAATTATCATCCTTATTACATAGATTAACCAATTTTTAATTTAATCTAAGTATTCTTTGAATTTAAATGTGTATTATCATAATATTACAAATGTTATTTATTCAGATTTGACTTTAATTAATAATATTCTTAAAAATATAAAAATCGAAACAGAAAAATTTAGTAATTTTAATTATATATATATATATATATATATATATATATATATCGGCTA
>JAPDSC010124357.1:0-11258 GCA_026290005.1 Latrodectus geometricus | reverse complement strand
AACTTGGTAGAAGTAACCTTACTTTTTCAAGAACTTTCACTATCATAATTCCAATCTCTGAATTTAGATAAACGAATAGTTTATTAAAATTATAAATACAATGGTGTGTTTCATGTTCGTGCTTGTGTTTATCTTGAAATTAAAAAATATTATAGTTTGTAAGTATTTATAGATATTATACTGCGTCAGATTTTATGTCTGATCCAGTCAAAGACTAGATCTGATCAGTCTAGACTGATGAGAGATATGTTCGTTAGTGGTTAATACTTATGTTTGGAAAGGAAAGTGCTAGCTCAGGTATCGATCACGTCGCTTGACCATAATTCGAAAATATGTAATTGTAAACTGCTTAGCGGCTTCAGTCATTAGAATTAACCAGCGGAAAACCAATCGTTATAATAAATATTAGAGTAACTACTCTTATTATTTATAGTCAAATTTAATTTTAGGTTAAATTGCGGTTTAAGTCGTCTTCCTCGCTAATTTAATGATAAATGCGCCATGCGTGGTAACCCAGACATCTTTCCTTAATGCGTTCTTTATTGCAACCTCCGGAGGAGAGAATTTGAAGCGGTTTTTTGCGCATCCTCATTAATTACTCTTTTGTTTTAGCCTTTTCATTGGTCGCTAATTAGTTTCACTTTTGAAATAGTGGTATAATTTTCGCCATGGCAATGGCGTTTTTGGAAACGTGCCAAACAGGGGACCCAAAGCACATTTTCACCGAGTTGTATTGTTGATTAGACATCATTTGGACTGTTCTTCTATGAAAAAATAAATTAGTGTTTCAAACTATCTCTTTGCTAAATAATAATAATAATAATTTTATTTGTGTGTGTGTTCTATAGTTTATGAAATAAAAAAATTTAGATTTCGTGTGCAAATCAACCATGAGCTTGAAAATTTTCTTTGAGAATTGCCTAACATTTTTAATATTAACTAGCATGAAGTATTGTATGAAATTTATCAAAGAAAGTACTAGTTTAAAAAATATTTCTGAACTTAGTGAACTTTTCTTCGTTTATTTATTTCGGATATCTAGTACAGTTGTAATTACGGGGTTTATTCTACTGTTACAACAATTAAACGACCTTACCCTTTATTATCTTTAACTATAATCATATATTTTTCTTTATCTCTTTTTTCAAATATTATCATATTAACCCTTTTGTTCCTTGAAATTTATCCTTCTAGATTTGTGACCATTTGTTATTATTCCTCGTAATTATTTTTAATGGGACTTTCAGTCCAAATCAGTGTAAGTCTAGCATAAATTTATTTCAGTAGTTCGTAATTAATATTTTTTATTGTCATATTTGTAAGCGAAAAGCTGAATATTGTCACATGATTTGTTTCTATCATTTTAAAATGGATTTCAACCGTGTATTTAAAATTCATTTGTTTTTATTGTTTGTATCAAATACTTAAAATTGCCATTGAAATATGCTGCCAACAACTTTATCTAAAATAATGATGATAATATTCTCTAGAATATGTCGTTTAATGATTCAACAACAAAATTTCAGCAGACAATTTTTGAATTATGAAATGTCTGTGCACACAACACAGGAAATGTGTATTTATTGGAGAATTACGCCAACAAATGAAACCTTCAACAGACACAATAAACCATTCAAACCTGAAAAAGAACATACGAATAGGTAGTGTTACATGCTCCTTTTTCGTCGAACGAACAGTACGGTTGTTTAAGAAACAAAGATTCGAGTTCTCGCCCTTCCTGTCATTCTGTGAATGACATGAAATGTTGCCCAACTGTCGTAAACATGGAGGTTTTTGGTGATGTAATTCTTCAGCATACCAACGTGAAGCTTCTGTTCTACTGCTACAATTCCCTCGCGTTCGTCTGACCTTTTCTGGTATGCGCCAAACGAAACGAAATACTTTCGAAAAGAACAGCTGTATCCTCAACAAACAGAACTCGCTTTTCAAAGAGCCTCTTAGAACATTTTAACGTGTATTAAGTATCTGAAGTTCTAATCGAACTTCGAATTCCTTGCATAAGGATTAGGCAAGGAATTTGTTATGGAATCTAATTTGAATATGCTAGCTAGAATATAGAATAGAATACTAGAATATACTATATACTAATTTTAGACTTTGATAAAGATTATATACTTATATGCATTTAAAATATGACAAATTTTAGTAATGAATTCAAACCCAATGAATATAATGATGGACTGGATTTTTTTGCGCTATTAATACTAATGTAATGAAGGATATAGAAAAATAAAGTAACCATCAAAATGATTCAGTACTTTTAAATCTGATGAGAAAAGGGAGACAAAAAATGCAATTTTCGAATTGAAAACTTGAATATTTTTATTATAATGTAACAAATAAGTTAGAGACTATTTAGAATGATTTTTGATGTGTTAATTATGTTATTTAATTATATATTGCATTGAGTGATACATTGATTTCTTGTCAAAAAGTTCCAAACCAGTTTTCATAAACATTATCATATTATGATAACATAATTTTACTTGGTTATTTATTATTGAATATGAACTTTTCTGAACAATTAAAAATTTAATAAAGAAACATTTAAATCGTCCTTGTCGATGTAAACTAACCATAAAGTGGATGTTATGATTTATTAATTGTTTGCATTAACAATCAAATATTTAATACTTAATGTGCTTCACATACTACATGAAATAAATTTATCTTTACTGAATGATTAATGTATTTATTTTTTGATAGCGGTATCAAGAGAGACAAATATCTAATAATATATAAAATAACCAATCCCACTAAGATATTGGCGTAAATTTTCTTTCCAACTGCTCACTGAAGAGCTCATCCCACTGACAAATTGACTTGTTTTTGATGGGTGGTCAAAATTGTATATTCAACATTATTGGTGAAAGCGATTATTTGCTTAACTTTCGGACCAATTATAAGTAAAAAAAGGGATGTACACGTGATATCTCTCAACTGTAACGAAAGAAAAAACCACTTTTTGATTAATAATTATTTTTACAATCATTTATCTAGTTAAACAGAAAGTGGAACTAATAATACATTACTAACTATTTAAAAAAGGTTATCTTATTTTATGTGCGTGATTAAATTAATTGCTTACTAATTCCTCCAACTTTTCTTAAGCGTCTTGTAAAATTTTAAAATAAATGTTTATACGCATATTAATTTTAAAAATGCAGAAACTACGATATATTTTGAAAATATTAGTTGGGGAAAAAGTTATCCATTATTTTTTCGGTAGCCGTCTGTAGTGATCGCTATCTCGTGAGTTATCTATCAAACAATTTCAAATTTATGCTCATTGAAAAGGTGACATTTGACACTAAAATATTCTCTTGCTTTTTGTTTGATTTGATTAATTCAGTTACGAGTACAAGGTTTTAAAAATAGAAGAAAACAAACAGAAAATTCGATACATTTTAGTTTTTCTTTTATAATGGTAAAAATGCTAACTAGGTGGCTAAAATTGTGAAAGGTGTTTATCGTCCTATATATGACTGTAACAACCAGTTACGCACAATTTTGGTTTCATCGATTCCGTTTAAGTATTTGGATGCTAAAGATGCACCTCGCATGGATACAACATCGTCGAGAATGTCTATAAAATATCAAAAATTATCAAACTTGACAGCATGTCCGCTGTCGTAGCTTCGCACAAGACCTAAAAATCTACATGAAAACTGTTTTGAACCTTTTTACAAAGCGAATCTGAAAGAAGTTACAAAAAGTTCACGTAAAAATAATGGATTTCTTTTTCCCGAACCTAATATTAAAAATTATATAAGCATCGTATCGCACACGGATTGCGTAATATTCTGAAATCGATGTTTCGAAAAGGCGAAGTGTTTTTTATTTGCATTGAATTTATTGTGGTCGTATGTGAAACAAATGCTCAATTTTTTCTCTTGTTTTATTGGCAGCGAACGCAATCGTCCTCAAGAGCATCAGACAGATATTACACGAGCGTGACTCACGCCAACAATCTCTCCAGTTGGCGAAATGGTCTCAGAATCTAATATTTTCCCCAGAAACAGAAAATTCTTCTTCTGTTTGGACAGCTGCCTGGCATCCATATCATTTTCTACATGATTTCTGTCTCGTGCGTCTGGGATGTACCTCCGATTTTTATCGTTTCCATAATTTTTCTGAATTTGAATATCATTTGCAAAAGAAAATTTATTTTTGTGTATTTCTACAGAATATTATATTGAGTGTTTGGTAATTTATTCGTATTTCTGGCAAGTTATTTTATGCAATATGCAATTTTTTTTATATATATGTTTAAAAATATATGTATAAAAAAAAGAATTTGTATCCAAAATCAGAATCTTATTCTTTCAAAAATTTAAGACTACATTTTCATATTATGTTCAAAATATATTCTTAGAATCAAATTCAATAGGGAGAAAGCGATGATTGTCTACAGTTACAACGCAATATTGTAGAAGGTCATGAGAGATGGTTTTAAATGAAAATATAACATTTTAAAAATTATTTTTAAATTATAAGTGAATAAAACAAATTTTATTTTAGAATTTAATAAATTAAAATTTTAATAAATCTTTGCTTCATTTTATTTTAAAATATTAATATCTTAGTATACATAATATTATACGATGATAGTATCAAAACATGTATTTTTTAAAATTATATCTCGCTCATAGTGTATAATCATTTATTTGTATTTTAATAATAGAAAAACCTTTGCTTTCAAATTATTAGAGAACCATAATAATTGAATAACTTGGTTATTTTCTTTTGCTTTGAGAACTTTTTTGTGCTTGAAAAAAGAAATTTTAAAAAAACATTCAAATCGTCCTTACCGATTTAAACTAAGCATAAAGTGGATATTATGATTTATTTATTGCTTGCCTAAACAATCAAATATTAATATTTAATATGCTTTACATGCTACAGGAAATAAATTTATGTTTACTGAATGATTAATTATTTATTTTTTAAAAGCGGTATCATGAGAGACAAATCTCGAAGAATATATAAAATAACGAATCCCTCCAAGATATTCAACAAAATTTTCTTTCCAACTGCTCACTGAAGAGCTCATCCCACTGACACATTGACTTGTTTTGGATGGGTGGACAAAATTGTATATTCAACATTATGGGTGAAAGCGATTATTTGTTTCACTCACAAACCAATTATAAGTAAAATAAAGTGACGTACACATGATCTCAACCATAAGGAAAGAAACAACCACTTTATGGTTAATAATAATAAAATTCTCGCATTCCAAAAATATTTCCCTCGATTTTTTTTTTAATTTTTTAATTTATCATTTGCTTATAATTTTTTTTTTGTTTGTCTTCTTTTTCTTATAAACTAAAATTGCAGAAAAGGCTTTCTATTATTTTTTCTTTTATTTTACACATTCAGAGAACCATTATATTAAAAACTATTTTGAGAAAACTCAAAACATTAAATAAGATTTTTACTGGTCATATATTTTGCTATTTAATCGATATAAAGTCAGTGTGTATATATATATATATATATATATTCTTTAATTTAGCATTTTTTCACATAGATGCTTACGAGATTTTCTCTATTATGATCTCTTTTACATACGAAGTCTAATTAGATTTGAAACTACTGCTTACGATAATTTAATTTTTAGTATAATAGAATTAAATTTTTTTATAATTTAATTTTCATACATTCATGAATGAATAGCCTTTAAACTAAGTTCAAGCAAATAGGCGGCAACTAATGGCAATTTTTAAAGAAAACCTTTAATTATCCAGATTTTCCTCACAGAATTTCTAAAAATTATCTCCAACCAATATATCATAAGAAAAATTTAATTACCAAAGTAAACCTAGTTTTACCTGCTATCTTGAAATCCATTTCTGTTATTATTTCAATAAAGGAGTATTAATAAATTTTTATTCCATTTTTTTCTCCTGTATTTTATAACATATTCTAACTTTATTTAACTTAAAAATAATGCATTCAATTTTTGGCGATTTTTTATTAAAAAAATTCGCAATTGGTGATTTAAATAATTTTAAGATAACCTAAATTTCTTCTTGTGCTCTGATAATCATGCATTGCAATTATATTATTCCCTATTGTATATGCTCTATGCTAGAAATGAACCAAAATATGAACAGGCATTAATGTTTTTGATCCCATTTTTGTTTAATATCGCCATGAAAATTATCTATTAATTTAATAACAAAGAGATTAATAAAATGCTGAAAATATAATTGAGTTTCACTCTAAATACAGTACGGATAATTTATTAATTGATCCGAAATAAACTAATAAATGACGATTCATTTTCTATTTTTATTATATGCTCCTCCCAATTAAATATCTATTTGACCGTTGAAATTATTTCTAGAAATTTCGCAAACATCCATTTCATATCTACAATATCTGAAAATAAATCAAGTTCTCTTTTTTTTCTCTGTTTCATAGATTATTAGCATTCAGAGATTGGCATCTTTTATATTGGTTAATATAAAATAAAAATGATTTTTAAATTAATGCAGCTCTTAGAATTCTATCCTATAAATGTTTGAAACATCCAACTACTTCTTGTTTTTGTTCTGTCGTGCGTAGGAATTTAAAATTAATCAAATGTATCATTAAATTTTTTACTCGCTTTATTTACTGCAATTTATTCTAGTTGGACGCAGTTATGTGCATTTTGAAGTGCAGTTAAAGTTAACATGAAAAAAAGCTCTTTAAAACGATTCAATCATATTAAAGACGATTTAATATTACTATAAATTTAATTATTTTTCTAAAGTAATTGATAGTTGATTGTGAAATTCAATTACCTCAATTTTTCTGTAATACTAGTCATTTAGTCACTATTTCTATAACCATGATGCTTGATTAAATTTAACTAATTAATTCAAATATAAATTGATATGGAGAACAGTATTTAGAACTTTTCATTCAGTCTAGATAACAACAGAGTGATTACTGAATGGTCAATGATTTGGTCTTCGTTCAACAGTTTAGTGGGTTCGATTCCCATTTCGGACCTGGATTGCTTACCGTGGTTAAGAATGGACTTTGAATTGCAAATTGCAGTTTAAGATCTCATGTCAAAAAGTAATTGTTGAATTTCAAAATAAACCGAACCAACTCTAGGTAGACGAGCACCAAGCTATGAGCTGATTTGGTTATCAGGTCAATAATTTTTGAGTTAGATACCCACTTCGAATATTTGCAATGGTTCGGAACCACTTTTAATTGTTGATTCCAGTCTAACTGCCTTTGTATGCAAAGATAGTAATTGAGAAACAACTATAATTCCCAAACTTGAAATGAAACCACTATAAATCGTAAGATGAGATTATAAATATAAATACATTGTTAGAAACTCTTTAAAATAATTAAATAGGGAAATATCTTAATTATTATCATTAAAATTACACTTTTATTGTTGTTGTTACTTATGCAGGGTCTGAGTGAATAAAGTCAGAAAGAAGAAAGATCTGGTTAGTTAGGGCGTCGTTCTCGTTACCGGAAGGTAGTGAGTTCGAATCCCGGCTGAACCGAAGATCCGCCGTGTTCACTAATGGTAACTGTAGCACGTAAAATATACCATGTCGCAATATCTCTATGTTTCCATTCCAAATTAATACCTATGAAGGTGTTAGGAGCCAAGTCTTGGGTCTTCTTTGGCCTCTAACTCTAAATTGAATAACCCAGATGGTGCTGCCATCTGTGAGCTAAAAGTCGTACTTCCACCCTCGTAGGGAGGTACTTTGTTCAAAAAACGAAATACTACATTCGACTTCTTTCTGACATCATTCGTCAAGTAACAAATTACAAAGACTACTTGTGCCTAACTATACATTGGACTCTACTAGTTAATGGAAGCAGCCATTAACTAGTAGAGTCTAATGTATAGTTAGGCATAAGGAAGCATACTAGTGCAACAACATCTGCTTATAGAATTTAATTAAATGTGTTAACGTCTAACTTTAGATAACTTAGTGAAGAATCTGTGTCAGTGTATATACGTATAGTTATTTTATATTTTTTTTTTCAAATTGTTTTTTCGTTTGGAATTTCTCAAACCTCATAATCATTCTATATTATATGTTATAAATAAAATTCTGTTAAATGCTCACGTGCCCCAACCGTTCGTCAGTTAAGCCAAGATTCGAACTCATTACCTTCCGGTAAGGTGGAGGACGCCCTAACTAACTAGGCTTTTGTGGCCCCATTTTTGTAAAAGTCAAATTTTTTGATGTCCGTCATGGATATATTTTGAAAGAGTGTATTACATGTTCATGCTTGCGAAATTTAGCCCTTAATGAAAAATTTCGTTAGGGACTCCCAAGTAAAAGTAGTTTCTTAAAGGAAATTTAAAAAGCTTTTTATCTAGTATAAAAAATATGATATTATTTTAAATTTATGAAATATTAAATTTTTTTGTTAGGAAATTATATATTTCGCTTGCACGATATATATTAAATTTCAGGTATTTATTTCATAAAATTTTTCTGTTTGATTTCATCGAAATCTGAAACTATACGCGTAGGATAAAAATAATGAAGGAAAAAGAATTCAAGCTGGTGTTTATCTTTTTTGTTTATAAAACTAAAAAAAAAGTTTTTTCTAAACAAAAAACTTTGCATTTATCTTTCTCTTTTATTAAGAGGGCTATTTTTAAAAATATATAAATCTCTCTTACACACTTAAAATATCTCAACTTCTTCATCATATTCAAACTGCTTTCTCTTTTTACACATACAAGATTCTTGTAAGAGTTGCAGGCGAGCTCTCTTTTATAAGTGGATCAGGTAGTTGTACATTTATATTTAAAGGGATATATATATATATATATATATATATATATTAAGGCGAGTTTCTTTGTCCACTTTTAACACTGGCCTTCGCTTCAGTAGTGCGTGAGTTCGAATCTCACCTCGATTCTGGGTGTTTGTTGTGATTCGGAATTAACTTAAAACTGTTGGTCCCGATCCAATTAATCTTCGTACGCATAAACATCCTGTAGTAACAAACAAACCAAATAAACGCAAACCATCTCTGTTTAACCTTTTACCTTAGTGTCATCCTAGAAATGCAAATTGCTGTTTATTTCAGTTTAAAACAAGTTTTCAAAATCAATAAATTTCATTTTTGATGAGTGAATTTTCCTCACAATAAATGGTTTGCTTAAGGTAAGTTTGTTTAATGGTTTGTCTAACGTAAATTATATCGTGCTTTAAATTTATATGATCAAATAAAAGTTCAAAATGGACAATATGATATATTTTCTAATATATTGCTTAACCCTTCTTTGCATGATTTTTTCTTTATTGGGGAAATAAATCAAGTTGATATAATTCATGTTCAAAATTAAAGGAAAAATGGTTAAAAAAATCTTATTATATATTTATAGTATAAATTTAGCAAAAAACAATATGCTAAAAATTTCCATCATCATCCAAAGTTAGATCATTAGCTTAGTACTCAATAGAAATAAAAGAGGAAAATAACAGAAACACGTGTTACAAACCTTTCTTCCACTCATTTTCAATTTTTTAGCAATAGAAACTGTAATATAATAAAACAAAATTATAAACGAAATCATATGTTTATTGCAACTACAACAAACAGCGGAATGAGACAACTTTAAGCACTGATAATGACACTTGTTTATTTTTGACAGCTATGTTTCTTTTTATGCAATGGACATTAAAAAGGTATCCAAACACGATCAACTTAAAGTGAACTTGTTCTTTTATATAATTTTTGGGCATTATAGATTATGATGGAAATTTCCACCATTATGCAAAGAAGGGTTAATTAATTTTTGTCTAGTTAAAAATGATGCCAAAATTGGCTAAAATTTTATGAGACAAGTCATTTGCCTAAAAAATGGATTATTTTATTGACAAATATAAACTGTAGCTTATAAAATAATAAATATACAGAAAAAGAGAAATATTTTAGAATTTTATACAATTTTTCTTAGTTTTACAGTTGCTTAAATTCTCACACAGCAATCCTTTAATTATACACTAGATATTCAGATAATTTTCTCGGACTAATTATAACCTGCACAATTGTTCTACAATTTCGTAATTCGAAATTAAGATATCATAAATAATCATTTTCGTCTGAATCATAGAATGAATCTTTATTAAGACCTGCATTTTTGTTTTTATCAGATCCATAAACCAATCGCTTAGGGACAATTCAAGCTTCAAAATTATGCTTTCGAAAGCGATTATCGATGCTGTTTTGTCTTCCAGACTTTGTTTTCGTTTTTTACACCACATAAACTAATTTATAAATAAAAATATATCGCGTGTGAATTGAATCCAAATTTTCTTCTCGAATTTTCCAGTAGCTAGTTTTGCTTCTCATAGAACATCACCCAACCATAACATTCTTTTGTACTTCTACAACATCTTAATTGATTTACCTGTTTTCATTAATGCTTTGTGCTTTTTAATAATTGCCTTTAAATGATTGTGATCGTTCGGAAATTATCGATGAAGAATTTTATCGAAACAGTTCGTTATAAATTTAATTTCCCTTTAAGGGCTTAAATTTAAAATTGAGATTTTAAAAATACTTGCATTTAATTTGTATAATAATTTCAAATATTTTATGATATTTAAAGAATATTGCTAAAAATTTTGAATCAGATGTATTTTATTAAAAATAAGCTTCCACATATTCATCAAAATTTTTGAAATTGTATTTTAAATTATTCTGAAATTAGCTTAAGCTCTGAATTGTTTTTATATTAGTAAATTAATTCGCCTATAAAATAGCTTTTTATTTAAAAAGAATTTTATTTTAAAAAAAAATTAAAAACTGATAAAAAAAAATAAATCATATTTATATTGATTTCTAAATTTATTTGTTTTTTAAATATAAAAATAAAACAAAAATAATTAGCAATTTTTAGAAAAGCTAAATAAATTTACCTGTAAAATTTTATTATACATTAAATGTTTAAAATTTTTAAGTATTTTAATTCAAAACGATGTCAAATTTTTTGCACTTTTATTTTTTATTATTAATAAAAAAAGCATCCTTTTTAGAGTTATATGTTGAAGAAAAATTATAGTCTATGAAACTTACTTAAAAAATGATTACTTTATTTTGAAAGTCAAAGAAATCTCATATATATAAAAAGTTTGTGTTACCATGGTAACTCACAACTTGGTAGAAGTAACCTTACTTTTTCAAGAACTTTCACTATCATAATTCCAATCTCTGAATTTAGATAAACGAATAGTTTA
>JAPDSC010124353.1:360-18833 GCA_026290005.1 Latrodectus geometricus | reverse complement strand
TCACCTTCCATGCAATTAATTTTTAATGATATCCTTTTCTGAATTGTAATATAAACTATTATATTCTATTAGTTACCTATAATATTCCATTGTAATATAATTTTCCTCTTTTTTAAATATAAAATCACATCGTGAATTAGTTTGATTTTAATCAACTAACTGTTTATAATATATCTTTGTAACGGCTATTATGGGAAACGATCTGCGTCATCACAATTATTTCATCCTCAAGTAGGTAAGACACTTTTTGTAGCTGAATTGTGTCTTACAATACGTACAAGATAATAGTAAATGGTTATAAATTGAGAAGTTGATTTCATAAATTGTAACAAAGAAGCAGATTAATGTGACATATATAAAGTTAGGAAACATGAGAGATAAGGATTGGTAAATATTATAGGAAAGACTACAGTGATATGTGGTTATTAGATAGCAGATGGAGGAGATAGTATATTACAGCAAACTAATTGAAATTGGTAATTGCTTGATAAAAGATTGGTTAAATAATTTGTCCTTCGGTGACAAATTGATGCGCCATACAGTTACTAATAATGTGATAGGTTAATATCAAAGTAAGTTGATAGATCTGCCGAAGATAAGTGGTTACTTCATGGGAAACTGATAAGATATAGGATATTACTATTAAGATAGAAGGGAATAGGTGGTTATCAAAGAGAGAGGGGATTAGCAGTTATTGTAATGCAGGCTGGTAGTGTTATTTTAATGCAAAATAATGCGGTTGATGAATATTAGATAGGTGTTTGATATAGTCATCCCTTAATTGCTGGTGGCTGTATATAAATTATAACTTGATAGGAAATTAGCATAATAGGTGAATGCTAGAGGTTAGATACAGGTGATAAATTTTTCACTAGAAATACATCAATTCCTATTGATGAGAGAGAACTCAGAATTCTACCAAACGTCTTATAGAGTAAGTATTGAATCAAAAATCTCGTGAATTATCATATATTAAAATCAATATTTGAGCTGACACGAATATACCAAATCCAAACCACACTATGTCTAAGAGAAACTAAGCTCTACGAATATTCAATGAAATAGATTCGGATTGTGCGTCTCTGATTAAATCAAGCAAGCTCAATTAAGATCGCTTTATTCTCTGATTACATACTTGCAACGATAACCCGCGTGGAGCATGACAGAGTCGGTAGTCATCTCCTAAACATTGTACTGAGGAAGCAATATTTGATTTCAATATTCAACGGGAACTGGCAACAAGTCCCTATGTCATTCGAGACTCTCACAGATAAATGTGGTAAGAAGTATAGAGGGATGAGATACCAAGGTCAGGGTCAGTTCCTTTTCTAATCAAGCTCTTACAACTACAACCTCAGAAAAGCACGATTAAATAGGTGTTCGCCATCTCTAATATCGGACAAATGAAATAATGTTTGACTTCAGTGTTCAATGAGAACTAATATCACGCTACTGTCTTTCATGACCCTCACAGGCAAATATGGTATGTAGCAGACGGATGAGATACCAAGGACAAGATCGGTTACTTCTCTAATCACGTTCTTACAATTACAACCTGAAAAAAGTGTGGTTAAATAGGTGGACGCCGACACAAATATTGGACAAATGAAATGATTTTGACTTCGATGACTTCAAAGATATGTTCTTGGCATGATTATGTGTGACCTCACTTCCCCGTAACTTCACATACACACACATACGCGCACACATATATACATACTCACATAAATAATATATATAATCAGCTCACAATGGTGAAGCTAGGACGTGGGATCTTAGTGAAATTTTTCAGGTTTGGTGTTCGAATGTAACCCCTGATGAATACAGAGATAAGGCTTTCTTTCTCTTTCTTCGTAAACATGAGTGTTTTGGAATTTCGTGTGTTAAATTCTAACTTTACATAGCCCGTAATTTATGAAGATTCTTTTTTCCAAGACAGACTACAATAGAAGTTTAAGAATTATTATAATAGTTTTTAATTCTTTAGCTTAATCTATTCATCAAAATATAAATGTACTAAGCTCATTATGAGTTAATTTTAGAATTACGTTTATAAACGTGATGTGACCCATATTAGAATCCATATATTGTTGACAATCAAGATATAAATATTGTTTCCTGGTTGTTTAGTTTTTCAGGAACATGAAAATATTCCTAATTTCCTCTTCACAATTCATGAATTTGATTCACCGTGTGTAAACAAAAATATATTGTTCAATAAAGTCTTTCAGCAATCATGTGTCGTGCTATATATATACTTTTAAGATATTTTTATATCAGTAGAAGGTATTTATGCATTCAAAAATATTTCTAGACCAGATTAGATTACAGCATATCTAATCTGTACTAGAATAAATGATTTTTCTGTAATACAGATTAGATAATTAATTCGTAATTTAAGAGATCCTAGAACGTTCAGACATCTCAAAACAAATTGCGGAACAAAATGTAAGGGGTGGCGATCAGCATTTGGTTGAAAACAGTGGCATGGAATATCATCATTGAAGATACAAGTTCTTTGCTCATATTTGGCACTCCGGTAGCTTATAGACTTTGTATTTAAATGAATAAGAGTTTTTATCCCGTCAGAAGGTAGTCCAGTTTAAACGATGATGGAAACTCAGTTGCACAAAAATGAAAAAGTAGGCAGTATGGAATCAAATGAAAAGGGCTTTATTGAATTTATAGTATCGTTAAACATCATTGTCTGACCAGAAAGAAGAGTAATAGATTACTCAGACATGTTCTCCCTTTACTGCAGTGATTGCTTCACACTGTTTCTCCATACTCATCAAAAGATTATCCAATAGTTCTTGAGGTAGGAGTGCTCATTCCTTAATCCGTTTCAATTGTTGTGTGTACAATCGTGCCGCAAAGCGTCTGCTGTTAACATTCCACATGAGATCTGTAGAATACGCTGGCCATTTCATTCGAGTTATATATTTCAATACCAATCTCTGCAAAACAGCAAAGATCCGCTGTGGTGCTTTAAAAGTAAAGACTTCGCTTTAATGGTGGCGATGCATTGCCATCCATTAAAGCGAAGTCTGCTCCAGTGGTAACCCGGAACAGACTCACATGGTGAAGGATCACCTCTTTACAATAGTGATCTCCGATTAAAGAACTTCTGTAGAAAGCATAGAGCCCAGTCTAACCTTCCAGAATTATGCTCTCCTAGACGTCTGTAACGGTCTATTTCCGTGATGTTACTAGGTTAAAACCATGTCCCGATACTCTCTAACTCAAGTGACGTTGAGAATCCCTTGGGCACTGAAGTGACCCTCATCCATAAAGAAGGACACGATTTCATTGATGAAATGTCCAGTTTATATACATTTTGAACTACTTTAAGCGATACCCAATTTTCAAATGGATACGGTGTTCAGGATGGCAGTAGAGTAGGCCTTTGAAATCTGCAGTTGCTGACCAACAGTGCTTTCTGACTGATTTCGAGATCTTTTCGTCTCTCAGATAACTTTTGTTTGCTGTTGTTCCATTACAGTTGTTTTTCTAGAGAAGCCCCCACGAACCTTTCTAACAGCTGTACTTATACAGCTGAAAGCCTTTCTAAGCCCGCAAAATGACACTTTTGTTGATTCCGAACACTTCAGCTACACTGGTCACACTACGCCCTTCTTCAGCTTTCCGATTATTCTTCTAAGTTTAAAACCTTCCTTGGGGCCATATTCCTGAAAGAAGACGTATTTCACAAAAGAATTCACTTACACTTTAAGCAAATGTATCTCCATTCTCTCTTTTATTACAGTCTAGAACTGCGCCTGCCAACCTTTTTGCGTATTTACTTCTCTTGTAAAGTTTTATTCCTGACATTTGCCATTTGTATACGCAGGAATTTTCTCCTGATGTATGCGTTTATTGTACTAATCCCATAAGGACTTCTCTTTTGCAATTTCATGACAAACTTAAATTTCACATGGTTGCTTGAGTGTTCTGTTCATCAGTATGTATGTATATATACTCGTAAATTCTCATTTTTGGATCTGAAACTATTAATTACAAACGCATGTATCAAAAGAAAACGGTGTGGAAAAAAATAAAACAAGAATTTCTTATTTAAAAGTTCGTATTAAAAAATGGCATCTGTATCTTACACAGTATTAAATCTAAAATATTGCTGAGGCCAAATAAGCCTTATGGAACAAGCCCCCATCAATGAAACTTATTAAATGTCGAGGTGAGTAAACTGAGAAAATCTATGCAAGTTAAATGTATGTAACCTCCTTCAGATTATTAGGAGTTAGATGGAGAAAGTGACGGCTCAGGTGTCAATTTAGTCATTTGACCATAATTCAAAATTACGAGATGATTGATAGAAATGCTGGGCTTCAAATGCATCGCAATCTTAAAATTCGACACAATGTTTGTGAAGTACTATTTAAATTAACCCTATTTTGTTAAGTTCATCACGCAGGAGCATAGTAGCTTCCTGGTAGAACAGGGTTCTTCGAAGCCGAAAGTCCTGAATTCGATTTCGACAACTGTTGAACAATAGGAGATGGATATTGATCTTCTATCAAGGTGGGTTCTTGGATGTTTTCCAGATTTTTCCCCCGGTGACATGTAAATATGCGCTCTATTTATTAAATATTCCCAAGAAGACCATTTTAGTAATGGATATCAAATGGCCTTGCTATATAACCTTAGACAATTTGATAGTCCTCTACACGATGTACCAAAATCCTTATGAAAGTGGTTATTTTCCTATTTAACGAAATATGAACACTTCATGAAGTTTTCAGATAAAGTATGGAAAAGAATTCAAGTGAATTCAAATGTTATATGTTTCTTGGGTCCAAGCAATTATTTTGAAGGCCTTCACTTTGAGAGTGTTTGGCTGCTCTGGTGCACTTTATAGCGATAGACGATAGCTAAAATTTGTAGAACTGAAGCAGAATAAGCCAGCGTTGTGGGGTGAAGTCCTTTCGGGTCAACTGATATTTTAAATGTGTACATTTGTGCAATTTTTCTTTCGTTAATATCACCATTTTTCCCCCTCTCTCAGATCTTATTCCAAGATGGAATGTACCGCAGTCCACACACACACGGCAATACCCATCGGAATCACAAGTGGCATAAAAGGGTGGAATCGTGGAAAGAATTAAATTATTCCTCCTCTCGAGTTAAAAACGGAAAGAAGGAATAAATCGGAGGAACGAGCAAAAGAAGGACGACATCGGGGAAGGAGCAGCAACAATCTTCTTACCTTTGAGACATTTCCTTAGACTCCACGAAATGAGCGCCCCCGCCTCCACCCCCACTGATCGCCTTAAGATTTTCACCTCGTTGTTTTAAACATTCGCTACTTTGGACTACGTGCCCGGAATAGGGAAAACATCTCAACTCCTCTCTGCAAAACTGTAAAAGCAAACGATTCTGTAAGAAGAGAGGGGGGAAGGAAAGAGGAATGTATCAAGAAGAAGAAAAAAGGAACACACGCCGAAATGGGAAACACACGGAATAAACTTTCGAACTGTCCTTCATTTACATACTAATAAGAAAAAGAATTTCGGAAACAAGAAAGCCTTTTCTTCCAGAGTTTTGGCCTTTAATGAATTCTTTACTCTCCGGGGAAATGCGCCATTGTTTAGTTTGATTAGATTAGGCTTTGAGGCGGTTTTCTGCGGTGAAAGATTATTTGAGCTTGCGGTAATAAGCGAGGGATGAGTGCAGTTACAGTTAACCTCCACATTCTCCAATATGGAGATTTGAGATCAAAACCGTCTACATTCAAACACAAAAAGTTAGTAGGTGGGGGAGGGAAAAATCTAAAAGAAATCGCAAAATGTATGCAAATTGTTTGCTAACAAGAAAAGCGAACCTCTGTGTGTATGATTGAACATAGTAAAATTATTTTAATCAAAGATTGATATTTGATTCTTTTTTTTTAAAAAGAAAATAAACTTCATTTCTTATTGTTTTTCAAATTAAAGGAATTTAAATTCCAAACAATGTAAAATTTCTATGTTGGCCGATGAAATCATTATAATCTTAGAATAAAACTTCCAACTGTTTTATAGAAAACTATCAACTCTAAATTGCTAAAAAGATATCTTTTCTTCTCTTAACTTAATTTGTGGGGTTTCTCTTTATTTTTAAATTATTGTCGCAAAGAAACTCGTATATAACATTGCCCTAGTTGTTTTTTAATTAAATGAAAGATAACTCCAAAATCTCTCATTACTACATTCTACCTCAATAAGGTTGCTGGAGCTCCGATAATTGGATATATATATATAAGTTAATCTTTAACGCACAAATTCCTTCCGCAGGTATGTCGCGGATGTGGATAGGAGAGTACCAGCTCATTTGTAGACCTGGTCACTTGATCTTGATTCAAAATCAAGAGACGCTCGATGATAGATGAGTATCCCAAATCCGTTAACTTCAATATACAGTCCAGAGCTCGTCTGCACTACTAAGTATGTATTGGAATGAATTACAATTTGCACACTGGAACATTACTACATTTACATTGAAATAAAAAGAGTATTAATTCAATTTACACACAGCTTAGGAGTTTTTCGGTATTCTTTTTTCCTTCACGATACTACAAATAACTATCTAGGAAGATTCTCCTTAAAAAGAAGATGGTGAATGTTCAAAGGCCTCTTACAACAATCTTTGTTTGTTAGATTAGTAATTTAATATCAAGGAATAATGTGATGGTGTGAGCTAAAAAATACCACATCATATACAGCATGATCATAAATTATCGTGAGACATTCATAGCTTTCTAACGAGTAAATGTATCGAAAACATAACAAAATTTGGTACAAAAAAATGATATTTCGATTTTTGTAACATACCATATATGTCACCTTTATAGCCAATATCCTTATTTATCAAATAAAATGCACTAATTTGCACAATCATGATCCCTGTGCCGATTATATGCATAAAAAAAGACTATGAGAATCCTCAAACATGACACTTAGATGGCTCTTACTGTGAGGGACATTGCTTTGTAAAGCTTCGTTGTGAATGGAACTAGAATGTTTTTGCTGTCTTACACGAATTTCGATAGTTGAGGAATTATGAAAAGAACAGATGAGATTAACAAACCTTCGAAACATGACTGTAAAATTTGAAACATCAGGTATTTAGCAAGATAACCAGAATATTGTTATTGTTGTTGCACCAACATGTTTTCTTGTACCTAGTCCTGAGTCGGGCTCTACCAGTTAGATAGAAGAAGCAGGGTGGGAGTTTTTGAAATTTAGAAGCAGATCCCAATCAGAAGATCCTTAATACCTGGACTGCCACCTGCATAGGTATTATTTCACATGGAGGTCGTTGCGATTACGACATATATAACCATAGCCCCAACTCCCATTACAAGACGAATCTTTTGCTGGAATACACTACCGTCAGATAACGAGACAAAACACCCTCACCAGCCTGGCCACTGCGGCTCTACCAGAATGGTGTCACAAAGCGGTCAATGAGTGACGCGTTAAAGCTGGAATTTTATTGTGGAACAAGAGGAAATAAATGTATTAAATAGTAGTACCTACCATATGTAGAAAAACTGATATCACATTACGTAACAGAATCCTTATTCCAGGTCCAACTCCGAATTGACATGGGATATCATCTTGCACTTAAGCAAAATAACCACTGCCCAATTCGCATTCTTCAGTGGATACCAGCACATGTAGATATCGATGCCAATAAAAAGCTGATATTCTCGCCAAAGAGGCTCGACCATATCTTTAATTGCCCGGCCATATTGATCTTCAGAATCCATCTCTATCCCACGCATCAACTCCTCTATTCCATTTGTTATTGATGTAGTCAGATCTGTCTTGGACACTTTTGGATCAATTTGATCTTACTGCGCTTCTTCACTGACAACAGAACACTTATACAGGAACAGGATACATTTCACTTACATCTAAGAAAAATTTTGTATTTATTTCTTTATTTAAAATTTTATATTTAATTATAATAATTAATTAATTTTATGAACATTTTAATTATTATATTGTATGTATTCAATGCAAATTATATTCTGTCAATGGCAACCCAAAAATGTCATATAAATCATTATATTTTTTTTAATATTATGCATTTAAGACCATGGACTCCCATCAATTTAGGTCCAGCTCTGATTAATAGATTAATACATTTTCTTTGTTTACTTTGTATTACAATATAACGGTGCTTAAGATGTGGGAAAATTTAGTGGGGGTTTTTTTTTTTTTTTTTTTTTTTTTTTTTTTTTTTTTTTTTCCCCGTCATAATGTTCGTAATTCCAATTAAAAGCAACCTCAAGCAATTATTAAATACAAAATATGATATCTATTTTCAGGATCAAAGCTTCGCTGATAACTTTTTATAGATTTATAACTTTGAATAGATAGCAACACCTATAGCCAAAGAGAAACTCCTCCAAGTAATTTAAATAGTCGGTAACAAAAGCACAGCGCAGAGAAATGCTTCGGAAACAAGAATAGAAACAAAGATATATCCTTCTCCGGGTGGCAGTAGAAACAATCGTTACTTTCACTTCTAACTCTTTTCAAAAATAAAAAGAATCGACAATTGTTAAGAGTTTTTCGTTTTTTCTACCTTTCCGAACTCATTGTGCAGTTGTAAAAATCAACTATGGCTGAAAGGCGAATGGGAAAAACAATCACTCCGTCCAATCAGAAAGAATGGAACCCCTCCAATGATTCTTTTGATGGGGTAACCAACCGTGAGACGCACCAAGTCACTCGGAACAAGTCGTTTATCATCTTTGCTTTATGAAGCACTTCTACAGCTCAAATATGCCGGTATCTTTCTTAGATATCTTCTTCAAATCGATGAAGGGTTCTTTCAATAGCCATAATGGTGCGATTCTTGTATGACGCCTCTTTTACGCTATTGGCTGCTTTCTTCTATATTTATTCATTTTGAGAAAGCCCTAATAGCTCATAAAAAATATTAACTTTCTTTTTTATTATTTTTCAGGATAGATCAAATAGGGTTCAAAATTACCCACCTAAACTAATAAAAGGAACTATTCTATGAATAGAATGGATTTAGAATATTTCATGTATAAAATTCACATCCTCAGCATTAAAGTTCAATTTTACAATTACGGCAAGTCTAAAAATGTTTAAAATTTATATTGTTAACGTTTCAGAATCCATCATTTATTGAATATTTATTATATTTTATTTTAATAAATTTAATTATTTATTAGAATAATTTTTAACCTTAACCTAAATAATCGTGTTAAGCCTAACTCGTCATTTAATAACTTTAACTTCGAATTTCTTCATCAAGTTTAAATACATTGATTTTGGATCCTCATAAGATTTGATTATTGAATAATCTCGTGGAATTAAAAGTTTGTTGTCCAATTTGTGTACAGTTCCACTATTTATTTATTAACCACGGTGATATAATTGAAAAGATTTTTCTGTTCTAATGAAAAAAATCAGAAAATTATATTTATTAATTAATGAAAAGTTTCAAAGTATATACACAAAGCTGGTCACTGTAAATGCAATACCCTGAAAGAAGCACTCAAATAGCACGAAATTTACAACAATCATAAGCAGAGGTGAGATATGGAAATGAATAGAATTTCAAGACGCACATCACGTGCGCCTGTGGCGTCACTTCAAATCGCATTTTAAGGCTTGGAGATTTCGATAATTTCTAGCTCTGCAATTATGTTTTTCTTGTGGTTTTTTCGAAATAAAAACGATCAATTATGTCTCGAAGAAAACAGCGATCATTTTTTGATCAAGCATTTGAGTTCAACAGAGGAAGGATGGTGGCCTACCGAGATTGTGGAATAGCTTCCGGTGAAATCAGTACTCGTGTTGAACGAAACCAAACAATTGTAATGCCGATGTGTGATCGTTAGATGCAGGAGAGTACTACGGACCAACTTGTTCTATCGTATCCACTTCAATACACTACTTCGCGTGATGACAGGCAAATTGTGCGCATGGCAGTGACGGATCCTCAGCCACATCACGAACCATAGCACAGCACATTCAATTTGTAACGTATCATCCATTGTCTATGCATACCATTCGATATCGTTTGCAGCAAAGAGGTTTATCCGCTAGACGTCCAGTGCTTCGTTTACCCTTGATGCAGAATCACAGGCGTCTCCGCCTCCAATAGTGTAATGAAAGAAGGGTGTGGTTGGCAGAATGTAAAGACAAGCTTCCCTCGAATGTAACACTACGATGGTCGCATTCGAGTCTAGAGATAACTTGGAGAGAGGATGCTCAACAGCTGCGTTATGCATCGTCACACTGGTCGTGCACCGAGTATTATGATATGGTGTGGTATTGGATATCGTTCTGGCCCTCCTCTAATACGCATTGCCGGTACTTTAAACAGCCAGAGCTACATCTCCATTGTTGTAGCCAGTTGCCCTTCTATACCTTCAGGGCTTGCCCACAGCCATATTTAAACAAGATAATGCGCAATCACTCGTGGCATGCATTGTCCAAGGGCTCTTCATCAATCACTAGATTGAGTTGCTTCCCTATATCTCCGGATCTTACGCTGATAGAAAACATGGGGTCCATGGTTGCTCAACGATTGACCCAGACTATATCCCCAGCTGCCATACTAGATAAACTTTGGAACATGTGAGTGCGCATGGTCTGCTGTACCTGCTTGATCTGGAAACTGCTTGGTCTGCTGTACCCCAAGAACACATAAAAAGTCTCTTTGAATAAATGCCGAGGCTTGAGGCAGCGGTGATCTCGAACAATAGCGGCTACTCTGACTACTGATTTTGGCAGGAACAGCACTTCACAGAAGTCTATAAATTTAATCATTTGATATTTGGTCAACATGTTATATACGAAATAAATTTTATTCTGATATCTCTTGTCTTTCTTAGAGTTGCAATTTGGCTAGCCAGCAGTGTATGTTCTCATAAAGGAATTAGATTTTTTTATAATATCCGTCCGTTAAAAATACGAACATTGCAAAATATAACTATCTATTAAAAATTTTCGTGAAAAGCAATTTACAATCAATATAAAAAGTTTATCTTAGTCGATTCAAATTTAATCATATACCCTTTTTATTGTCCTATTGTCAACGTACCAATAACTTAAGCCAACGAGGAATGGTTTGCTGAACCATTATCTTAATGTTCATCAAATGATTCAGGTATTTGAGCAAACTGCATTTCAACAAATGTTTGGTTTCGGATCGTATGAGCTGATACGCCGGATCATAATTGAAATAGGTGTCATATGCCCGAAGACATTAGACGACGGATAAACATCTTTTAACAATGCGCACAATTAACTTGATCTGCCTTATTATGCTTATTATGAGCCAATATTATGCTTTTGATACTCATGAAATGATTTATGTGTTCGAGCAAAATGTATGTCGAATTATTTTTTCATATGTAGGTTCGAATGTTTTGGTTTCGAATCGAACCAGCTGATACTGCTGGGTCATCATTGAAATATATGCCATGTATCCAAATGTATTCGACAATGGTTAAACAACTTGTAACAGAGTACACTTGGCTTTAATTAGTTTCAGCTACTTTGTAGAACCAATATTATGGTTTTGATACTCATGAAGTTATTCATGTATTCGAGCAAAATACAAGTCGATAAATTTTTGGATCTGATCGAGCTGATACTTCCTGATCAGTATTGAAATGGATGTCATGTGTTCGAAGACATTCAACGACGACACACGGCTTGAGTTAAATTGAACTGACTTATGGAACCATAATATTGACTTTCATAGAACAATCAATGCTTTACAAATATTCCTTTACAACTATTGTATTTCTAATCGAAAGACTCGATACCAGAGATTCATCATCCGAAGTAAATGCGATGTGTCTGATATCATTCCACCCTGGTTAAATGGCTAGTGTCCGAGTAATTTGCGCTCGAATCCATTGGAAACTGCCATTGTTATGGCATTCGCGTATCAATCGATACTTTTCAATAACATTCATCTGAGAAATTTCGAATCCAACGAGTTGAATACGCCGAGTCATCAGCCAAACTGATGGCATTTTTCCGAAGTCAGTGGACCGTAATTATAAAAGTTGTGTCAACTTGTAAACCAATATGATTGTCCAATTCAAAACAGAAGCTGAGAGAAACAAACAAGCACTTCATGGTTTAAAATTGTAACAGTTTTCAGATCTGTTTACAATAGAAAAAATAATATTTTTGGTTGCCTCAAATCTCACTTTTTATTATTGTAATCTATTCTGAGTAAAAGCCCGGTTGCGTAGCATTTAGCATTCCCAATGCACATATCCGAGGTTTTATCCTCGAGTTGGGAAAGGTCAACTTAACCTTTCAGGGAGTCGATAGAACTACGAACCGAGCATTCTTGGGAACTGAACACTGAGGGTTTCGGGTTTGGCTGACTCAACTGAAACATATGTCTCATAACCTAGAAACCTAGATCAAGAAAAAATATATGGGTGCTCTGGGCCATCGCACTTTAATGGGGTGTCTTGACGCAAAGTTTTTTTCCCCCTATTTTGAACGCAATATTAGAATTCATTAGTTAAAAAAAATGTATGTAAGTTTACATACTTTAGATATTACATTTATATTTTAAATATCTGCATTCTAGAACAAAATAGGGTTAATATAATCTTGAGAACATTCAGTTAATGTAATGAAACTTAATATTTTGATATTTTTGTATTTATTATATGATATTAAAAGTACGATGTATAATCTTAAAATTTCATGTAAAAATCATCCAATAAATCAGTGACATATTAGATATACGATTGTGAGAACGGTATTACAGAGAAATTTCTGTCCTTCCAATTGGGATTCGAACTATGATATACCAGACAGTAAAACAAAATTACTATCGAAAATCATTGGTGTACACACGAATAGGATGACAAAAAAGTTCTTCTTATTTATTATTTAAAATGAATTTCTATCATGGTTTTCTGTTGATCAGGCTCAGCGTAATGTAGTGGTAGAGCCATGTCTTTCAGAATGGATGGACTACTGGAGATGGAAATTGCACATTAGTCAGGTGGGTGCTTGCGAGTGTTTTGAATTACTTACTACTGATGAAAAAAAAAAACCACCCAGAGTGAACTCCGAAAAGACTATTAACATTTCTTAAACGGTTATAGGTTATTCACAGCCCGATATCTAATTTTCTTGCTGATTTGTCAGGCCACTAAGCCTAGGAGTGAGAGGTATCATTCTCGGGTCCAGAAGGCAGTATGTTCAATACTCACCGGACATACTTGAAAAATCCTCATCTTGAAATGCGTTAAGTAAAGAGTAAGTTCAGGCATATTAAAATTCTATAGGCTCTATCATCCCTCTACTTCTGTAGTATTTAGGCTCATATATCGCATACTAAGCAGATTGACAGCTGAAGGCTGCAATGTGGGTTATCTCAGCTTCCACAACTTATTTGCCTTCCTGAAGAACTTTTCACAAATAATAGTCTGCATTCATATATTGCAAGGGACAAAACCCAGAAAACTCCAAAACAACCACTCCGACATATGTGCATGCAAAAGACAGAACCTCAACAGAATTGAACAATTCCTGGGATCAATCCCGGGAATTTCCGCTGTAAAGAAAACCATTTAAGCTTAAAGAGGAGGACGTCAGCTCATGTTTCGACCTCACCACTTGATCGAGATTTCATTTTACCATTTGGTGGTTGTCTGTGATTTAATTTGATTGGTAGATATAAGGTAAATGGGAACGAGCATAATTTTGAGCTAGTGATGCAACAGTGCAAGTATAAAGCACATTACGATCATTTAAACTATGATCATATTATAACGATATTACGATATGTGCATAAATAATTAAATAATTGATGAAGTTGCTGCTACAACAAATTGGATAAACTTGTTTTAAAATTATTGGAAAGGCTATAACTCCCTATCATTAATTTTCCTACATCACTTAATCTTTATATCAATTAAACGTCGAAAAAAAAGTACATTTTCATTCAGTAGCAAAAGATGAAAAGGGACAATTCTGACAGCATCCAATTAAGTTGTCTGATTGGATGTTGTCGGAAGACCAATTTAACGCCGATAGCACTGGCGCAATCGATCGAAACGTGTTTTATATTTCACTCGTGTATTCTTTGGGCAAACATCTGGTGAAAGATAATTTATTACAGTGATCGACAACGAGGAAGTATCACCGAAATATGTTCCCCCCCCCCCCACCACACACACACACACTTTATAATTTTAGAAATTTAAGATGAGATTAACGTTTTTTACATAAGTAACCATCGGTTGAATTTAAGGTCAATAGCACGATGTTAAATTTCCCCAAGCCATAAAATTGTAAACTTTTTCACATTCATCCCACTATATATATATCACGTTTTTATAAAAAGACAAATCATCTTCCAATTTTTTTTATTCAAAATTATTTTTTAATTAAAAAAAATTGAAAGACGATTTGTCCTTTAGTACATTTTAGCACAAAAATGCCTGTTTTATATTAAAATAGGCATTTTTGTGCTAAAATGAATCAAATGATTTTAATCAATTTTCTCATTTTATTATTTTCTTTCTTTCTTGTTTGTTTCTGAGTCACTGTTAAGATCAGGAACAAGTAAATCCAATTAGTTTCGTTCTAGTATGCTTGCCTCATTTAATAATTAGAGCCAGCAAATCATCAAAATTGTTATCAGCATATAAGAAAACTTTGAGTTTTTCCATCGATCACTTCTACGAATGTCCGTATGTGATCTAACGTCAAATTTTACAGTTTGGTAAATGTACTCACAATTTACATTTTTTATTATATTTAAGCTGACGTTCTAAATTCTTTTAATTTTGGTGTGTGCAAGTTTTAAACTTTTGAGTAAAAAGTTAGAATATGAATTAAGTATAAATGTTTCATTTATTTGTTTCATTAAGCCTATAAGTGAATAATTCTGTTTTTTTTTTTTTTTTTTTTTTTTTATTTACCTCCGATTATGAAAAAAAGATTCCTATTTGCAACATTGGTGACATATATTTCTGTCGAAAATGTCTTATTCGATGGCGTGTTGCATAAGTAACTGTGTAAACATTATATAAATGTCCTTTCAAATTGCCTAGATATCTTTACTTTGACAATTATCTATACAAATTATATGGAAGTCCTTATCTTTGTGACAACTTATACACACACAAATTACAAGGTGCCTTTCTTTGGTGACGGTTTATACAAATTACATGGATATCCTTACTTTGATGATAGTTGATACATATTAAATTAATAACTTTGGTCATAAACTATAAAAATTCCATGGATATCCTTATTTTGATGATAACCAACACATATTAAATAAACGACTTTACTTTGGTCATAACTTATTACATAGATATCCTCATTTTAATGATAATCTACAATATTAAATTAATGACTTTACTTTTGAGAAGCATATACAAGTTATGTGAATATCCTTAATTTGGTGATAACCTATCAGATTACAAGGTAGCCTTTACCTCGATGATAACTTATGCATATTAGATCAATACAATTCTGTTATGATAACATATGGAAACTGCATTGCTCTCAATAATTTGTTGAAGACCTGTAAAAATTACATTAGCGTCTTTACCTTGGTAATTTCTACAGCTATTCTGTAGATATAACTCATGGCTGGTCTGCTTGAATTTCACATTGTATCACCTTAGAAAATTATGAACCTTGTTCCACTCTGCACAGTTCCGAAATATCACCTAAAATTGTGAGGCATTTTTGTAAAAAAAAAATTAACTTAAAACTTTATATGAGTATCAATGGCCATAATTATCAAGAAATATTTGGTACTGATGTAAATGTTTTTTTAGGGGATTTTTGGTGTGCTTTTTAAAGAATATTATGTCTTTTAGGCACGCTTTTCCTTAATGCAGAGACTGTTTGTCTTTGAAATTCCGTCAAATGCCTTCAATCCAGATTATCATAAAGATTTAGCACTATACAAAAAATTAAAAGCTACACATTTTGCGATTATATCTTGCACTTTGCGATGTCTTAATTAAGCGACATCGAGAATCAGTTGATGTTCTGAAGTAGGATAGATTGTTTAAAAGAACTATGACTCCTTCAAGTTTGCGCTCAGTATGGATATGTTTAAATGAATTGAGCAAGCTTTATTGTTTTAATTAAATTAAGAAAATAACAGATAATAAAGGATTTTCTCTTTTGACCGCCTGTAAGCTGCTTGTTTGAAATTATAATCCTAAAACTGTTGAAAAATTCTACTGTTAATACTAATCGATATAAGTTATCAGTATTATAGTATTATTAATGTAATATTGTAGCCCTTCTGCTATGAAGTCTTCAGAACGCTCTAAGTGGTTTTATACTCTAAGAATGTTAAAATAATGAATCAAAGAATCTCTTGAATCCTTCTTCAGGACTGATTTAATAACCAAATGTCATATTGTATGAGATTTGCTAAAATTTATATAAGCATTATTGCTAATTATTGGCATGCGAAAAGAAAATGAATAAAATTTCTTTTTAGGTATTCTGATAGTGGCTTTTGTTAGGGTTTGGTTGCTACGATTTGGTCCTTTACGTCAATAATTCCGAATATTTTATGAACTATTAAGAGTATTTATTTTATCATGGGCAGAGAATGGGTTCCAAATTTTATTGATTTTGAATTCATTTTTTAAACTTTTTTTGTGTTAAAAAAATTTTGAATCAAGTAAAAAAAAACGGGTCAAATTATTCCTTTTTTAAAAAATGACCACGGATAAATCAAAATATGATGTTTTTACACACCCGGTAATTTGCTAAGATCTCGAGATAATATATGCTATGTTATAATCATCCAATAACAATTAATAAATCAAAAGATAACCAATAAATTCTATTTATAAAGATTTTACAAAAAGTATTCAAGTATAAATCTATAGAGATGAGCATTAGCCTTGTTTATAAATTTTAGAAATGAAAGTCTCAAAAACACTGGTGTTTAAAATCAAGAAGATTTTTAATTTGGTCTCAACAATTGCACCGATTTTAATGCAACTTGATGTGCGCATTGAAATATTACAATACAAATAACCGTGCAACAGTTATAAAACACAATCATGGTCTCCAAAATACACATTGGAGTCGGAAGGCATGCAATAGCGGTTGTAGAATAGAAAAAGAAAATGAGTTAATTGAGGGTATGGTCCCCTGTTACAGGTATACAGACCTCTTAGTGTCATTTCATACTTGATAAAAAGCAATTTATGATTTCCTCAGGCAATTGGTTCCACTCTTTCATCAACACTATTTTCGGATCCTGGATGGTTTTTGAAGGGGAGCTGAAATTGCGCTCTCCAGAGCGTCCCAGATATGCTTTGCAGGTTTGGAGATCTGCTTGGCCAATCCATCCGATGAATATCCTCACTTTCTAGAAATTCGTTGACTAGAAGAGTTCTATATGGTCTTTTTTTTATTGTACACTAAAATGAACTCAGAGCCAACTGCGTTCCTGAATCTCATACCAGTCCCACTGTCTCTTTCAAAGACAAATAAGGGTTTGCGGCCGTTTAACATGATACCTAATCATACCATTAAGACTCCGCCTTGAAAATGGCCAATTTCGTGGGCATTAGAAGGCAGATAGTGGGTCCCTGGTTCTCTCCATAAGAATGTACGACATGAGTCAGTGAGTAAGATGATCCAGGATTCATTAGTAAATAAAACACCCGTCCATTGATACATATTATAATCTAAGCTCCATGCTTAACGAACTCTCCTGTTCGTAAAAGTGAGTGGGACGCAAATCGCAGATCTTCAATTCGTACCAATAACACTCCTTCATGAAGCCTTCTGGAAACTGTCATCCGTAAAATTCCGGTTGAAGTCACGAGTGAACTGAGAAGCTGTTGCACCCCTATTACGCCTCGTTAGAATAGACATTTCCGGCTATCGTAGCTCTAGAACGACTTTTCCAGTGTCTCTCTCAATAGACACAATCTCATGAAACTATTTCCATAAGTTACACATGATGGTAAGCATTAAATTGAACTATCTACAAAATTAAACTTGAGAGTGGCCTGCATCAAGTCCCCCCCCCATTTCGCCACCTTATTCCATCATCTAAACGCTTGTTATTACTCATTGTTTCTGTTGAAGTTTGAATTCATTCGATTGCTGTACGAAAACACCAAGATATTCGGTGAGGTGTGCTAGTGAACGAAAAACCTATTTTGTAACGCACGCCTATAAAGCATGTTCCTCCACTCTCTCCATTCAAAAATTCGTGTCTGCTTGTGTATTCGACGTACATGATTTGCATCTTTGTCTCGATGTGGTTTTACATTTCATTCATTTCTTTTACAATAAATTCGACAAAAATATACAAATTTTCTTAATTTTAAACACCACTGTATTTTGACACATATTGATATATATTGTGCATTATTCTGATGAACCATCTTGTGTGTGTGTGTGTGTGTGTGTGTGTGTGTGTGTGTGTGTGTGTGT
>JAPDSC010124334.1:0-11168 GCA_026290005.1 Latrodectus geometricus | reverse complement strand
GAAATGAGAAAATAAAATAAAAACTGCCACTTTTTAGAAATGTTTTTAAATGGTGAAATTCCTTTTTCATTTTTATATTTTGATAGATTTTTATGTAATATAATTTTATTTTAAATGTATAAAAAAATAAAAAATTTAAATTAAGTTTTTCCACTTGTTATCTTTGTCAAAATTTTTAAAGAATGGAGTATTTTATGTTTATGATTTTAATTTTATTTTCATAAATTTTTATAGTTTTTAACTATATTTTCAAAAGTATGTGATAAACAAAGATAAAAATTATTTCCTAATTTTCTTTATGTTGGTTTTTACCTTTTTTTATTTTATTATAATTTAAATGTGTTTTCGAGTGACTAGATGTTGATGGATTGGGTTCTTTTTAGCCATATGGAACTACAACATTATTTTCTAGTTAAAAATGTGTCACATTTTAAGCAAGTACTCCTTAAACGAAACAATCCCTTGATCATTTACCTAGCATTTGCTACATTATTACGACAAATGATTTGCAGAGCTCTTCAATATTTAATAAACAGTAATATTTTATAAAAATCATTTTATTTGTGCGTACTACATCAACATTTAAGAATTGTCAGAAAAAACAGTCAAGTAAAATAGTTTAATTTCTGATTTTCTCTGAACTCACTTTTAAGTGACTGTAAAGCAGATATAGAAGGTCACCGAATTGACGTCATATTTTTTTTTTACCTAAAAGCAGTTGCTATATTATTTTAAAATTATAGAGAAAACTTGCAAGTTACAATTAGCTTTATTTTTATAAATTGCAGACAAATATTTTATGAGAAACAGATCTATGCATTTCTTAATATTTCATTTACCTTTAAATATCGCATAAATATTTCTGTTTCTGAAATGAAACTTTTAGATTGAAAGATTAAAAAAAGATATCTTTTTATCATGAAGATATTGATAAATGAAATATTGTAACTTCAAACTTTTAAAATAGTTTAAGTGAAATTTTGATATCTCTAAAAATATTTTTGCAAATAGTATAATTAGATAAGAAAACTTGAAATTTCACCTGATTTTCACGTTTCTCTAAATAGTTTTATTAAAGTTTTTATCGATAATGAATTAGATAAGATTTTATAAAATTTCCACTCCTTTAAAGAACTTTTTTTTATGATGCTTAGAACAAAGCTTCAAAACGCCGTTGTTCCATCTACCCTTTTTAAATTTCGAGTTATATTATTAACTATATTTCATGTTATTAGTAATTATTTTATCTAGGCAAAATTACTATTTCATTTAATCATTTATAACAATTTATCATCCATATATTGTCGATACCCAGTGCAAAAGGTTTTTATAAGAGAATTATATTGGCTATAATTAAAAAATGTACTCATGAACTTATAAGTTCTGAAAAAAAGGCTATTTTTAAAGAAATTCCAATTAAATGCTTCACTTATTTTTGTGTCCAAAATAAAAAATAAATTATTTCTTAAATATATAAAGTAAAACACAAAATAAACAAGGTGTACTAGTTTCAAAGAAAAATAAGGAAATATCCGTGTAATTGATTTTAGCAAAACATAATTTCATTTAAAGATGTTAAAGAACGATTCAAATACTCATTTTAACTGAACTTTCATGCAGTTTTTTCTATTACAACTTTCCTAAAGCTTTGCGGATTCCGGAAATCGTATTTTACTTCCACTTTGAATGACGTTGATAAGCGCTGCTTCCATCTATGGAAATTTTTTGATCCATTCATTGGCCCGATCGATTTCTAGATAGTTTGCAAAATCGAATTCTGCAGTAAATTATGCTAACTAATGCGCTTTTAGGATTTTTAAAAAAATTGCAATATGACTTTTTTCATCTTTTTTTATCGTGTTTGCTTAAGGCCACCATCTTGTTGGAGAAGATGTTTGATTTTTGCTCAGAGCTTCTTTGATCAGAACTTGGACAAGTGAAACCCTCAGCAAAAATAATTTTAAATGTACGATCATCAACTTTTCGACAATATTACATTTTTACCAATCACTGGAAGCAGAATTTAGACTCCTCTTTTTTAATAGAATGATAAAGTAATTCCATTCGTCAAAGTTGAATGGAAATTTTACGTCTTGGCCACCAACAAATTAAATACATTTTCAATTACAAATTTCGAAACAAATTCTTTTTTGGGAAAATACCGGGAGGAGTATTTTATGAATATTCCAACCTTGTAATTGAGATTAGATGATACTGGATGGTCCTTCTTCTGGAAGCAAATGCGTAGGAAAAGATTTTATCGTTACACGAAGTGTAGGGTCGTTATGACCAGAAGCTGGTTATTACGACCCTACATATCATAAAGACAACATGTATCTAAAATTTCAATCGTAATCAGTGGTATTTAAAAAAATAACAAAATGTAACATATATTATTTCAAATCATTTTTACCATTCGATTATTTTTAACAATTATTTTCTTCATAGATGTGAGTTTATTTAGATAATTTTAAACAGTTATAAAATAATTAACATTTAATATTTATTGAATTTCCAGTTCTTTATTACTTTTAGTCAACGGTTGGATAAATGGTCGTTTTCATTATCGGAGAGTCAATCAGCTCGAATCCCCACTGAACCGAAGTTTCACCAAAGGTTCCTCTCAGTGAAGTGGGGTGGGTGATCAAGCATTGGGAGTTCTGCCAACACCCCTTAAAATACAAGGCCTGAGACAGGAAGTGGCTGTGACGTCAAGGAGATAAGTCTTGTGTAGCTAATATGAAGGAAAATTCGAAATGTGCGTTTATAACAACGTGGTGGCGCTTGTAAGTTTTGAACACATTTTTATTTAGTAGATTCATTTTTCAAAGTGAGATTTCTGTGGAATTTTATTTCTCTGGATATTATATATTCCTCAAAACAGCAAAAAAATACCGTTCACATGCTGTGTTCCTTTTTGTAAAGGAAACTATGACAGCACTAATACTACTGTCAGTGTATTTCAATTTCCAAAAGACACAGAACTTTTAAATAAATGGATTCTTATGATTCCAAGAAAGACTTTTAAACCAACGAAGTCATCAAGGATAAGTTCCATACATTTAATTATCATTCTTATTTAGAATGCATGAGTTTACTCGTATTATTTTATTATATCGTATTAATTGAATGTTAAAATAAAGTGTTTCACGAATATTTAAAATTTAAAGAGAAAGAACGGTATAAAATTATAATAAAATTATTTATAAATGTAAGTATATTTTATATATTTGTATAAACGTTTAAAGAGAAATGTTAAAAATGAATTTTTAATAATACATTAATTCAATAAATGTGTAATCTTTTAGTATATATGTCAAATATATAGATACATGAATATTAATACACATTGATATCAAATTATTGTGAAATCAGCCATTATTTCCATAACCTAATATTTTTAGTAAACAATCTGCTGCTTTAATTGTATAGTTTTAATCTAATTCATAGCTCTGTGCTAATTTTGCAATCAAAATTTTTTACAAATCTAGCATTAAAAAATTGTTAGGATTCAATCATATACTGCAAGTAAATTTTTTGAGTTTACAAAACTAAAAATAAAATGTTAATTGGTGACAATTTGAATAAATATATTTCTTCCAGATTTTATATGCATAGGCTTTAATCCTAAAAAATTATTCTTAAAGTAAAAAATTAAGGTGTTAACCTTAATTTTTTTTTACTAAAATTAACACTTCAATTTTTAAATATAGTGTTTGCTTTATATAATTTTCTTAAGCAATAAAGATTAATTTATCAGCTTGGTTTTAAAAATATTGTGGTATAGAAATGATGAGAAATTAACATTTATTTGGAACAAAATTGAAACAAGTATGACACCCAAACTGGAAAAACAATTTCTGCTTTTCAGATTTAAATAGAGGAAGATTACACTTTCCCAATTCTGATGTCATTTGAGTTGTAAGTTTTTCTTTCATATTAGCCCAAAAATTATTGTCACCTGATTATGAAGGTAAATTTCTTAGGGAGTCTAACCAAAGAAAATTTATGACTCAATTAATAATGTCGTTAACGAATAACTTTGAAATTTACAATGATGTAGATACTTGCTTCTCTGGCCATACACCTGACATGTTTGGGAACAGTGACGCTCTTCTATTTCACGAAAAATTTGGTTACACCGTATCTTATAAAAGACAATATCCTTCAATTGTTTCCTCCAGTAGTGTATATAATTCGGTATTTCAATAAGATTTATATATATAACTACTGCAGAAAGAAGTGTTGTTTGAGATGCCCTCTTATTTCCATAGCGAAGGAAGTTTGCTCGCTGCGTGGTCCCACCGGAGGCCGCATATCAACAGCGTGCGGCGGGCCCAAGGCAAAATGATCGGATTATAGGAAAATCGAATTAATATGGCTCTTTCTTTTGGGCGGGAAGTGCTCTAACCAGATTACCATTACGGAGTACCTCAGTTGCTTATCTTACAGATTGGCTCGAGTTAGATCGACTGTGAGAGAGGATTAAAAGAGACGATAGCTTGTTTTCCGTCTGAATTCAAACACATTGTTGAACATTAGATTTTTAAGAGCCTTGTCAGGTTGTAAATTGAAAGAACAAAATTTGCTGTTTCAGTACACGTTGGGTAATTTAGAAGAAATTTCCCCAACTTTGAATCGAGCTCTATTTATCGTGTAGAAGCCCCTGTACTTGATCTTTTCCCTGGGTGGGGTCTCCAGTTGGATCAATCCACCACTTTTTAATTACGGAGATATATTCTACGTTTTGTCGTTCTCATTGTCACCGTCGTGATCAGTAGACAAACTTTTGTATCACCAGCGCATCTTAAGTATTTTCAAATTTGATATAAATTTCCCTCGAAGCTGCCAGCTAAACATTATTTACTTAATTTATGAAAACAAATTTCAGAATTATATTTTGGCCAATAAGAAAAACAAGATCAATAAAAAAATTATTCACAGAGTTGACCGCGTCCTAATTGTAGGACAGAACTGTTCGGACCATAATTTCCCGAGTTCGAGTCCCAACATTGTTGAACAATGAGTGATGTTGCTCATATAGATTCTACATGCACGTCCGTCCGTATGGGGAGTTTTCCGGGTTTTCTCCTTTGCTACACGTGATTAAACGCTCTATCTATGATAAATTATCGCGGAAGCCAACGGTCCTTGGCTGTTAAGCTACTAGGACGGAATTGTTTTTGAATTTTTAAAAACTCATTGCAAGTAAAATTAGTGTTGCACTACGTTACTATATTTCTAAATCGCTGTTTTCATAAAAAAAATGATCAGTAAAAATATTTATCCATTTATATACTCTCTTAAAATCTTTTGTGTTTAAAGTAAATTGCTGTACACAAGCCAGTATTACAATTATTAGAGACTCCTTTGATAGAAGCGGTTATCTGATGACATGAAACAGAATTATTCTGCCATCAACTTTGACTCCGGCCCAAGGCATGCTCCTAGTAGTCTGTTGGGTCTGTTTGCAAAACAGAAATCCAAAGAACCCGACAGATGTGCATTCTCTTTTTGCTCATCAGTGGCTGGGATCGTACCCGGGGCCTTTCACACTACAGACCACTAAGCAACGGTAAACCACTTATTGGGGTCTGAAAAAAATTCCACTAGGTTTTTTCGTATTCGTAAAGGAGAAACTTCCCTAGTACCCACCCGCATTACATCGACAGTCACTGGGATCGAACCCGAGATTTCACGAGCACAGAAGCTCACTCACTTTCTATAAAGATGTTTGCAAATTTACAATTAAACTATAAAACAAGTGAAAATATAACCTCCATATAAATAAACAAATTTTATAGCTCACAATCCTACGATAAATATCAATGAAACGATTTTTTTTCTCTTTTGTTAGTTTTAATTCTTGATTGCATTTGAATGTGAAAATTCCAAGAGCATAGTACACGGAATAATCTCGAGAGTTTAGCCTCTTTAGAGCAGAGTTCCCCAAACTTTTTTGTGTCGTAGACACCTTGCCATGTTTTTCCGTGTTGGGTAGACCCCCTACTTACCTGATATTGATTTCCTGTAAATTTCTAACTGTAGCGAAGTCTAGTGTTAAAAACTTAAAGTAAAAACACATGTTAATTTATACATTTATTAATTGAATTTAAATTAAAACTACTTAAAATAAAATTTTGTATCTGTTATGTAAAATATACGTAACATTAAATAAACATAAAATAAACTATAAATAAAATAACATAAGCAATAAGTCGATATTTTTAGTGAGAAGGATGAACCTGATGCTTTAATAATAAATTATCAACATGTGGCGTCAATTTTGTAAGGGTTAATCTTAAATCTCCTCGGCTAATGATGTCCAGTCTGTTTCTTTTTTTCGTTAGGAGATTGGTAACAGCGCTATATTATAAATAATGTTTATGTTTTGATATTATAAGATAGTATGATGTAAGTAAATAGATACTATCAGTGCATGTGTAGAGATCCACTATTGTGGACAACCATTTTCATTTCATGGACCCTCAAATTTTTTTTCGCTGACGTAGACCCCTTGCAGGTTGTCATAGACCCCTAGGGGTCGATATAGACCACTTTGGGAATCACTGCTTTAGAGCATTCGAAGTAACTCTAATGAGCACAGTTTGACCTCCAGCATCGAATTATTTTCAGGAAATACATGTTAAGGTATTCAATGAAAATTTATTGGAAGTTGACATATTTCAGTGCTCATCTTTTCTGACTTTAAAATAAGCATTGCTTGAATATACACTTAAATTATGAAACGTTTTCCTGAAATATAATTTGAAATGCTTCATGTTTGATAAGCGCTTCACATAAATTGAATCTTTTAATTTTAATAAGCAGTAATGTTCATTAATTAAATTATTTTTCCAACTAAACTACAGTTGAAAAGTATAGGCAGGTTTAGATGCATACTAATTGGTTTAAAGTTCATTTATTTAAATAGATATACAACGCCAGAATCTCCAAGAAGCCTGAAATCTTTGAGTGGCGGCCATTCGTCTTTCTCTGAGTATACATACAAGCATAGCACAAGGTGTCTTAAAATTGTGCATTATAAAATACAGGACTGAACCTTAAGGATCTGGAATACGCATTTTGAAGCAGCAGATCACATCACATAAACAGGAGGCATTTAAGCATCTTCATTTTTTACAGATGATGCAAAGAGGAGAACCTCAACAGACCTTCATGGAGCATCCCGTTGTTAATAAGGGGTTTGTCAGCCCACCAAGTCACGGCAACGGAACACCCCCGCAGCAAGCGATGTCAGCAGCTTTGTTTTCCAGGTAGACTTTTCAAAAGACTCGGATTGACAAGAAACAGGAAAACTGCTCCACACAACCAACACCCCCTGTATTCTAGAGGGCAGTGGTGTTGTGCTAATTTTTTTTACCGGAACGCGTATATATAATTATATAGATAGGGCCGATCCTGGGTAGGCGGCCGCTCTATGCGGTCTCATGTCCCAAATTTAACGACGAGGGGGGGAGGGGTGATTTTCCCAAATAAATACTGGAAAGAATATTTTATTAAATAATTTCCTTTTAATAATTGTTACATAAAAATCAAACTTAATTTCAGTTATAATTTTACACCAAACTATAAATTTATCACTTTAGCATATTTAGCTATTTTTTATTTTGAAAAAATTCCAGTTTGTGCGTGTATTTGACTCCATTTTAGCCATGAACATAATTTAAAAAAAATTAGTATAAATTTAATGATGTGTTAATCATATTACAATACTAATAAATTGGATTGAAAAAGATGTGCCTTTGTTTTTATAGCACAGTGAATAACATTCAATAGAAATCGGTTGAGTTTTGAAATAATAATCCCAAATTTCTTAAGTTTTATATCGCGCCTATTGAGATAATTTTATATTTCAAATGGAGACACCAAACTTTAAATATTTAATAAAAACGTCAATGCTTTAGCCACATAGTTCTCAAGCAATCACAGAAACGAAAAAATACCCGCTCAGATGTATTGCGCATGCGTGAGATCTTCCTGCCGTCGCTTCAGTATGTGGTACTTTTTAACATGTCTCTCTCGGGCAGCAACGTGGCCGGGAAGTGATAGGTGCGTGTTGGAGGCATGCTGCCTTAATGTGCGGCCTGCCTAACACTTTTTAATCGACACTTTGACTTAGGTAACGGTAGGTAACAGTAGTACTTATTAATCTTATTATTACATTGTATTGGTTCGGATTTGGTTCAAACTCTTGTTTATATTACATATAAAAATTCGTCAAAAATTGAAAACTTTTTAAAATTTTTTTTCAATCCGTCAGCCAATTCTCATTATCAGAAATCATTTTTAGTGCCGGAACGCGTTCCTGTCCAAAAAGGAAGTACCGGAACGACGTTCCGGCTCGACAACACCACTGCTAGAGGGTGCTGACACAACCCGTTCCTGCGGAATCGCAACTTCTCGTAAAAAGGACCCGGGAGCTTTCATTCTGAAAGCAGTGTCTTAACGCAGGGAATCAGTTTGATATTTACTATATACATGTCCACTCCTGTCCAGAAACATTTTTGGAGAATTCGTGCAGCATTCTTCAAAATAATTGAACCCTTAATATTTGGAAAAACTTACAAAGGATGGCCTTCCAACAGAAGTGTTGGAGGGTGACACGTTAAATATGCGTCATTTTCTTTAATAACTTGCTTCATTAAATACATTTTTAACCTATTACAGTCATGCTGAACTGGCTTTTAGTTCAACTGTTCACGGGTTCAGTGCTCACCATTGATGGTTTCATTTGTTGATTGTCGTTCTACAGTCTGCTCGAGTAATAATTGGATAGATAACTACAGTTAATGGGGATTACAAACCACATCCAAGCATTTAAAACAGTGGACCCAACTGGCTGTTCTTACCCGCAAATTGATGGGATAGTTATAGTGGCTTGGAATACACTTTCAAAAGTAGTTCTTATGATGTAAATTCTCGTATTGACAAAGTAAAACGACCATCATTGACCGTGGTGTAGTAATTTATCACAGGGTTCTGGGATCGGGAAATAGATGTTGCTTTTCTGCCGCCGGTCGGAATAGGTGCTCTTCAGTTTTTCAGGTTTCCTCTCTTGTAACACATGAAAGTGGTGCACTCTCTATGAAAAATTGCCCCGAAACGCAATAGGCAGTTGATCATTATAAAGCTTTCCAAAGGCCTTCAACCCCTACGCGCAGTCAAAATAACGTCCAAGAAAGCGAACCTGCTCGAGTGGATTCTTCAACTGCTCGAGATTTTCCTTTTCAACAGTTGGCCGCACTTGTCCTTGCTTTGAAATTCGCTGCAGTTGTGCGCGCGCATCCAATATTTAAGCTGTGCCTGAGGGGAAGTGATTTACGAGTCCAGTGCTTTGATATGTCAAAACAGCGATGTGGAACAAAACATTCTGATTCGAAAGTAAAAGCAAATAGTAAAGTACCTACTATATACTTCTCAAGATTCCTTTTTTTGCCAACCGAATAAGCTCCATCAGCTCAGGCATTTCGTAGAGTGATAACCCTGAGATTCCAAGACTAGTGGAAACAGATTATTTCCAACAGACGATCTTTACGCGGGCCCCACAAGTGTAGGGACGCAGTGGAAGGCCGAAAACATCATCAAAGGGACAAACAGCATCAAAGGGAATGTCTTATTAATTTAACCACAGATCACGGTCTTTAAAGTGGAAGGGCTTGAATTGGATTCCAGCTACAATGAAATGTTGCGCTTTTGTCTGGATGAATATTCAGGAGCGGAAGGGGATCTTCGCAGTAAAACTTCCAGGTTTGATCCCGCCGCTGTTGAACAACGTGGGAGTAATCAAATCAGAGGTTCTCAACTTAATCGAAGATCCGACGTCTTTTGATTGAACAGGTGGTTTTTGAAAAGCCCAAGAGCTCTCAAGAGAAGCGTCTTTACAAATGCACAAATTGAGCAAGAATAATATTCCTTCAATATCATCATTTAATTTTTTAAATGTTGGAAAAAGTTTGACTTTGCAAATATATAGATTACTTCAAAATTTTATATTGATTGCATTTTTATTATAAATAATCATTAAAAATACTTTTAACTATAAATTCAGAGTGATTCGTATCGCATTGTTTGTTTAAACTGAAATTTAAAAATAACTATCTGAAATCAATATGTTCTTTTGATGTTCTATGTGAAATATTCTTATATATACAGATTTCTGTGGCTATTTGGCAAGGTCATAAGAACAGAAATAAAATGAATTTAATTTCGTTTGCAATCGTGGTTCTTCCCACGTTTATTCTTATTTCGATTTAACATTTTTCTCTGGAAAGAATTATAAAAACCAAGTAAAATAAAAGCAAAAAGGTAAATAAAATTTCAAGAATCGCAGTTCGAGTGAAGTCTATTGAGTGTCGTTATGTTTCTGTGACTTGTTTCATCAATCCTTTGTTATTTAGTTTTCTTTTCCGAAGAGTTTCATCTCCAATAATTCCTTTAGCGCCACTTGGAACTTTCTTGTATGGATGTAATCTTTAACTTTGCAACTACGTTTTTTGCAAAAGTTTTCGAAGAAACACAAATGAATTTAAAATTTTATGTTTTAGAAATAAATTCTTTTTTTCATTAAAGTTCATTATCAAATTAAGTATAAAGATAGAAGGTCTTTTTAAAAATCTTAACCCTTCTTTGCATGATTTTTTCTTTATTGGTGAAATTCTTTATTGGTGAACAAGTTGATATAATTCATGTTCAAAATTAAAGGGAAAATGGTTAAAAAAATCTTAGTATATATTTATAGTATAAATTTAGTAAAAAACAATATGCTAAAAATTTCCATCATTATCCAAAGTTAGATCATTAGCTTAGTACTAAAAAGAAATGAAAGAGGAAAATAACAGAAACACGTGTTACAAACCTTTCTTCCACTCATTTCCAATTTTTTAGCAATAGAAACTCTAATATAATAAAACAAAATTATAAACGAAATCATACGTTTATTGCAAGTACAACAAACAGCGGAATGAGACAACTTTAAGCACTGATAATGACACTTGTTTATTTTTGACAGCTATGTTTCTTTTTATGCAATGGACATTAAAAAGGTATCCAAACACGATCAACTTAAAGTGAACTTGTTCTTTTATATAATTTTTGGGTATTATAGGTTATGATGGAAATTTCCACCATTATGCAAAGAAGGGTTA